>QANU01074831.1:172138-185836 GCA_003254905.1 Nissolia schottii | reverse complement strand
TTAGGAGGTGGGTAACTCTAGCTTTCACCTCTTTGGTGATTATGTTTGATGATATGTGATTATGTATGTGTGTGTATGTTTCTATGTATGTGTAATTGTGTTAGAAGTTTGGTTAGGCTTAGGAAGATGATTCTGAAGGGTCTTGTGACCTAGACTAGATAGGATTATTATGTGTAAAAGCTTAAGGTAAATCCATGGAAGAAAAGGGAAGATAATTTGCATTCTGACGCTGAATTTCCAAAACTGGGTCAGGCTCACGCCAGGCGCACGCCAAGCGCACGCCAGGCTCACAGGTCAGGCCCCTGCCAGACCACCCCAGGCCACGTCAGGCCACGAACTAAACCTTTGGATTATATATATACAACGTTGTCAATGACTGTATGATGATGTATGTGGACCATTGAATGACGCATGTTTATGATGATGTATGTGACTATGTGAATCAGATGAAATCTGTGACGTAATGTGTAGTATTACATGCATTTATGGTAAAGCAAGGTTCAGAGAATTAGAAGTAATGACGAGATAAAGAAAGAGTATGAAATGAAATGAACCATAGGAAAACAAGTCATGACATGCTGCAGGTACTGAAAGGAAATTCTTAAAAGCTGCTGAAAGTGCTAAAAGCACAATGCTGAAAATAATGAATGAAATATGCTGCTGAAAAGGCTAAATTCCATATGCTGAAAAGGTCGTGATCACGTGAGCCAATTATGATCCCACTTCAGGAGGTCCGAGGGGCATCCTGAATGTGGAAGCCCGCCACAGGTGGTGTCGATATGGCATAGGTGTGCGGTTACCACGCCTTTGCATTGTCGAAAGGGGGCAAGCCTAGGTCGGGGTACAATATTCGCCCACTGTCGAGGGGTCCCGAGGGGGCACTCGATAGGTGGAAGCCCACCACAGGGGTCACAGAGGACCACCTGGAGGTGCGAGGTTATTCCGTCATAGTAATGTCAAGAGAGGACAATACTATGGTGGGAATAACATATATTCCAAAAGCTGATTATTAGGTTATGCATAAGCATTAAGCATGTTTATTCTATTATGCATAAATATATGAAAGGTGCACTCTGATTATTCTGCTGTGTATGAGAATGTGTAAGATATTATGCTGCTGTAATGTGATTCCGTCAAGAGAACGCTCGAGACGGTTATGTATGTAAACGTAATGTTAATCAGCACGAGAACGTAGCAAGCAAGAGTAGTTCCCATATCACCTAGTAATATAGATAAAGCCGTTCAGAACCTAGGCCAGATAATAATCAGTAGGATATTTAGAAATACATGTTCACTTAGAAATCTCTGAGCGGCCTGAAGTCCGACCTAATATGAGACGAGACTTAGGAACTAAAGTTACTTCCACTGAGAACCTACCGTTCTCACTCCCACTACCTTATTGACTTCAGGTACTGATGATGATTCATGTTTTGAGGATGCTGATGAGCCGCCAGCAGAGCCATGAGCGGCAGTGACAAGATAGGGACATAGAGAAAGCTGGATGTCCAGATTTTTGCCAAGGGTCTCTAGCAGCCCTTGTATTTTGATATGCTGTATTATGACTCATGTATTTGATATTTTGATCCATGTACATGTGATGTATCTTATGTATTACATATACAATTATGTGACTTTGTATGATGGACCACCTGGATGTATATTGGATGCTCTATTATACTACTGCTACACGCCTTGTTATATTCATCTTTCAGACGCATGGCTCTATTTTTGCAATTATGTAATGTAAAGGGAAAGTTTAAAATTGGTCCTTATTCTCTTAAACAACTATTTTCGAAAGATGACAATGGACTAAGGTATTCCGATCAGATAGAAAACAACCTAGTGAGCTTTGTTTACTACGTATGGGTAAACAGTTAGCTAGGGTGTTTCAGTGCCTCGTCCAGAATCTTCTCTTTTAAGCTCTTTTCCAATTCTGCCATTTTCTTCCTTTCTTCATGGGATTATTCTTTAATTAAACTACTTGCATCCACCTTCAAAATATATTAGAAATCCTACAAAGTATGGGAAATTAATTAGATAATTTGTTCAAAAACATAACAGATAAGTGCCATTTTGATATGTCAATTTTGTGTAAATTGGGCACTTATCACTCCCCCTGACTTAAAACCTTGTTTGTCCTCAAACAAGAGGTAGAAGAGTTATTTTACAAAAGATCAATGCTTATGAACAATCGGTTAATGCAATGAATTGAAATGTTTCAAACAGTTTAAGCTTTAGACCATGTGAAACATAGAAGAACCTGAACAAGTCAAATACACAATTACTTGAATAGCATAAGCTATCACGCTATCCAATGTCTTTTCCACCAAGGAAAGTATCATTTATCGCACAACAGCCAGTGGACCAATTTGGGGTGAGTGTTTTCGCTCCATCTCACCATTGAATTTAACAATTTAAATTTGTTACATGTCTCACCATTCAATGCATAGTATGGTCATGCAAGGATCACAAAGGACTTTTAAGGGTTGTAATGGGGCTAGGCTACAAAGAACATTGGTTTTTCTGGATATACAAAAATTGCAATTAAGAGAGCATTTGAAAACCGACTCCTTTGTTGTCACCTGTTTTCTTTTTCAATGATCTTTTGCTTTTTCATTCTTACCCCTTTTCTCCTAATTTTTCTTTTGTCTTCTATCCCTTTCTTTTTCTTCTTTTTGTTTTGGGATAGAATGTGTTCTTTTTCACTTCTTGTTTTTGTTCTTTTCATCCTTTGTTTCTTCCACTTTGGCTTACCCTTACCTCCCCCTAACTTAGATTTTTGCACATAATCCAATTTTTTAAATGCTCTCTTAATTCTGGCTATTAAGGGATAACATTGTTTTTTTCTTTGATGGCTCGGGGATTATGAACAAAAATTTTCTCATGTTAAGCTCAAATGGGGTAGCAAGGGATATTCCTAAGTAAGATCGGTTTTATTTGGCCAAGTGGAGTTTAAAATCTAAAGAACAAAATGCCTTGATCATCTCCTATTATTTCCATACAATTATCAAATTAGAGACTCAAACAAATTCAATTGTGCAAAAACAATGGTGATTCTCTCTTCTCACTAAGTGTTTGGCTCACTCCCTCACATAGGTTTAGGGTTTATTTCCTTGTTTTCAAAACATCTTCAAGGTTATGCTTATGCAAACAAGTAAAATATGCATATGAACATGTTTATGGTATCTATGTATGAATCACAAAGTCTATAATAGATATTGAAACAATTCAATTCATGATATATGTGTTCATGCATCAAACCAAGTAAATAAGCTACTACTTTGTTTTTAAACAAACAAGTCTTCAGTATATAACCTAACTAAGGAAATTAATTAATTAAGGTGCTAGAAAATTAAAGTGCTCCCTGTTCATGGTGAATGTCTTGAAGCAGCCTTTGTTGATGTAGCCTTTTGGCAGTTGTTTGGGCTACTTCATCTTGCTTCAAGATGTTGAGGAGATAGAGGCTCATCCTCTCTTGAGGAATCATGCTCTTCGTCTTCCAGAAGTGTGTCTCTCTTTGTTGTTGTAGGAAACTTCATTGTTTGTTCTCCGGCCTGCAAAAACAATCAAAGAAAATTTCCTTTCTTCCAAGTAGCATAAGAGAGATCATGTCTTTATTTTGAATCCTTGTTGTAGACAAAATTCCCTACAATTGCGGACAGAACTTCCTGCTTAAGTGGAAAGAAGTTCCTACTAGTGTGGACAGAATATTTCCCACTCATTGTGGACAGAATTTCCCACAATGATTTATGGATTCAAAATAAAACATATTAAGGTGCTTTTTGAAAAGATTCTTTTCTTTGAAAGTACCTTTCAAATAAGAATCCTTTTTCAATTAGCTCATGTGCTCCTTTCTCAAATAATTGTTTAAAAGGTTTAAAATCTGTTATTCGGTTTAGAAATCAAAATGCTTCAAGTTTAGCTTAATTTGAAAAAATTAGCATTTAAATTTCAAACCTAATTACAAGATTTTAGAAAATTTCTTTTTCACCATATTTCTTAAAAATATCTTAACACCTTAAATTAATTATCCCTCAAAATTAATAAACTACTAATTAATAAAAACTTACAGAATTCTGGGTTGCCTCCCAGACAGCGCTTTGTTTAACGTCGTTAGCCCGACGCATTTTTCTTTCTTAGCTTTCCTCCTCATCATCAGTTCTCCTCCCATGGCAAGAGTTCTTAGGATTTAGCTCCGGATTGGCCGTGAATTTTATTTTATTTTTATTTTATCTTTTCCTATTAATATATTCTTAATTATTTATTATGCGAAATTTTAGTACAGGGAAAAATTCGGGCTGTTACATCCCGCATGTCCTTCCCTTATGTCGTGCTGCATCATTCTTCTTCATCCTCTTGCTCCAATTTTGGGTTTCTGATTTTGTTGTTATTTTTTATTTTTGATTGTTATTCTTGGTGCCTTTGGTAAAGATACAAAGATTGCTCTCTTTTTTTTGTTACTATAATAAGAAATGTTGAGATGAATGGGGCAGCTAAGGAGTTAGGTTTTCAATTTCTTAGGAATTCTTGTGTGTTGTTTTTAAAAAAATTAAATTTTTTTAGGGGATCCATAGGGATAGCGGGGAACGGGGAACGGGGCAAAACACTCCCCATGCATATTTTAAGCATTTATAGAAAATAAGGATTTAAGAAAAGATTTGCAAAACATTATATTGATGAAAATTATAATTGTGAATGTTACAAAAATGTTCACGAAATGGTTCATTAAATTAGAAAAGCATGAAAACCTTTTTAGAAAAGCCATGAGACTAGTGTTTTATTGCATAAAGATCAGCATGTTGCATGTGTATGGTTATGGATTTCAAATGTCAGTTATTTTAGTTATCAGTTATTTCAGTTATTAGTTATCATTTGTTATCATCATGCTATTTTATTTAAATTGTTTTCATGAGAGTTATATCTAGGATAGAACTATACGTCAACGACAGTCCTTGTTGACCTTGGTATACCTTATACCCGTAACTTAGAATAGGATTCATGTAGAATTATCGCAAGACTGTGAAGTTCGGACATAGGCAGCCCGTGAGTCATGGTGTCATGTATTATGTATTATGTATCATGTCATTTAGATTAAGGTAAGATTGTAAAGCCTAGACATTTCAAGAACAATTAAACTGCAATGCTCAGATTTGTCCATCTAGATACCTCCCCAGCTATTATTTTTTTTAAATATTTTTATGAAAGTTATATTATTATTATTATTATTATGATATTTATAGTTATTAAACCCGGCCCGAGGCTTAACCCGGTCACCCCTTCGAGTCAATAGGTCATTGGGTCAACCAGTGGGTCATTGGGTTGCTTGTTGAACCGGATATAATTAAATAAATATATTAAAGCATATTAAAATTAAAATAAATATAATAAAATGATAAAAATAAATAGAAACTTAACATATTTAAGTGCATAATAAATACATGTATATATATTATTAATTAAATCATATAAGCAAAATGGTGTGTTAACCTGATGGTAAGGGTCAAAACATCCAAACCTAAAGGTGCCAACTTTGAATTCCACCTGTGGTGAATTTTTTGAACTTGTATGAATTAAATTTGACATGCCACTATGACCCGTCGGGTCATTCAAATTGGGTTTGACAGAGTCACACTAGGTAAGACTAGATTGAATGCATGTCCAATCCGATTAAAGAATTGGCGAGGTCACTGGGTTCTGGGTCGACCCAATTGGGCCAAGTAAGGTCAGCTTTAATAACTATGATGATATTATGATATTTTCATATGTATAGTATTATTATGTGTTACATATGTATGTCCATGTTTTGAAACGTCATATGGGTGTCGTGAGTGATCCCTCGCTCACTAAGACTCTTCCCAGAGTTACCCGTAAGTTCAATGACATTAAAGGGTAAGATAGAGTATCTAAAGTAGTCCAAAGTTGCGGTGACCCTTAGAAGGGAGGGGAAAAAAGGATGATGCAACGCCTAGGGCACATTGTAGTAGGACGAAACTGAAGTCTCAAATCAGAAGCATCAGCTAAAGGGGGTCTTTGGGCCCCCTATAAATTAAAGTCTTCCATGAGTGTTTAGACTTGCTAATTCACTCAAGAGCTTAAAGGTTCCGCTTTTAATGGAATTATTCACTCTAGTTATATTTTATTCTTTCTCTCTATTTTTCTTCTGTCCATGGGGAAACAGTGCTTCCACGTAGGGTGTTAGGAATTCCCAGCATCCGTGCTCCTTAGTCGTCATCTATTTCCAAGTGTGTGATTTTCTTCACGTTCTATTTTTAGACCATATATTTTTTTAGAAATTATCTATTTTATGCATGTTTTTATGAAATCTTAAGAGGCGGAACTTAGTATTTTCTTTTAAGTATTTATGAAATTAGTTATTATTTAGGAATTTTCTTATTTCTAAAGGTAGTTATTTAATGAAATTATTTATGAAGTTATTTTAGAAAGGCATGAAAACTATTTTAGAACTACATGAGACCAGTATTAAATATGTCATGTTGCATGTGCTTGACTGATTATGAACAAGCTAAGTTATGTTATGCTATCAAGTTAATATGTTTATATTATAATGTTCATATTATTTCATGTGTGATTATTTAAGTTGTTTTAAAGAAGTTAAATCTAGGATAGAACTCTAAGTCAGCGACAATCTACGTTGACCATTGATACCATCGTAATAAGAATCATGACTAATTATCAGAGATCTAGAGACTCGGGTAGCGTATTTTCATCTATCGTGGCATGGACACTTGGGTAATGCATTGTAAGTTAGACTGTAATGCTCGAAATCCATCTGTCTAGATATCTTCCTTATGTAATGATTATGCTTTGAATTAGATTATTTTTCATTATAAAGTATTACTATTGTAAATGTTTTAATGTATGTTATCTATATAATGTAGTGTATTGGGTGAATCATGTTTAAGAACTGTCTCACGTTGTTGTGGGGTCTGTCATTCACCGATGCTCTCCCTAGACTTCTCACTCCTCAACCTCCCCTTCTAGTTGTAGATTCAGATGTAGAAGTAGCAGTGCATGGAGTTCATGGTTAATTGCAGCAATGTCAGGATTCTTGAGTCAGTAGCCACCTTGAGGTGAAGCTATCCATCGGATATATTAAATTTATTTATTTTAATTTTGTAATCGAGTTAGTGCCTAGAGTGCTCTAATTGTATATAGGCATGATCTTTGGACCAGTCGCAAATTTTACATGTATAATTGTATTTATCGTAGAGTTTATGTTTATTAAAAAAAAAGTTTTTATTTGAAATTAAAATGTATGTTTATATGAAAAATGTTATTAAGAGGATTTTATAAGGGAACTAGTCTCCTATGTGTCAGTAATGATTTTCGGGTTGTTACAATTAGTATCAGAGCCATAGGTTGTCTTGTGTATATTGGAGCAAGTGTCCTTAAGTAAGATTACGATTGTGTGAATGGAAGGGCCTCATTTATACAACGTGTGATGTTACCTAAGGCTTGTAGGATGTCATTCATGTCATGTCTAGAATCAATTAGAAGAGTCAATCATATCTTGAGCCAAGTAAGCATGTCAAGGTTAGTAATGTCAATTATGTTAGTTACGTTAGATATGTCTTCTTTCGCTCTTTGTTCTCACGCCTAGTTAACCATTCTTAAGAAGGTAAGCAGGTAGCCATTAGGATGGTTAAGGAAGATCATAGTAGCACATTGGAAGTGTGGTAAGGTCAAAAGGAAGAAGTTCATGACATTTGGAGGACCAAATGTCTTAAGGGGGTAGATTGTGATGACCTGTAGGTTCAGTGACCTTAAACTGTTGGATGAAGTGCCTAAAGTAACCCAAAGTTAGTCATCATTGTAGTGACCCATAGAAAAAAAAAAGAAACAAATGATCGTTACAACGCTCCTAACACGCTGCTGCGGGTCGGTGAGAGTGGGGGTTGTAGCGCTCCCAATGCGCTACAGAGGCATGATAGATATGGGCATTGCAGTGCTCCCAGCGCGTTGTAGCAACACAGAGGTGAAGTCCCACATTGTTTAGAACATCTAGTGGGGGGATTGAGCTCCCCCTCTAAATAGAAATCTTCATTGAGTCTTATTACTTCTAATTTACTCAGAGAGGTCTGAAGGTTATACTTTGAGCGCGACTTTCTCTCGAGCTCTAGTTAATATTTTTGTTCATGGAGAAGTAGTGCCTCCAAATAGGGTGCTATCGTAATGCCATTAGAGCGTTTTGAGTCAGTTATTGGCGTTGTTCGAGTTCCTACCGAGCTCGCAAAGGACAATAGACAATCTTCAGCGACTCCAGGTGAGTGAGTTATTGCTCATAGCTTATTTTATTCATTAATCTATGTTCATGCATATTTTAAGTATTTGTAGAAAATAAGGATTTATGCAAAGATTTGTGAAATGTTTTATTGATGAAAATTATAATTACGAACATTATGAAAATGTTTATGAAATGTTTTATGAAAATATATTAGAAAAGCATGAAAACCTTTTTAGAAAATATTTTATTGCATAAAGATTAACATGTTGCATGTGTATGGTTATGGATTTTAAATATCAGTTATTTCAATTATTGGTTATTTCAGTAATTAGTTATCAGTTGTCATGATCATGCTACTTTATTTAAATTGTTTTAATGTGAGTCATATCTCGGATAGAACTATAAGTCAGCAACTGTCCACGTTGACCCTAATATACCTTGTAGGATTGTAACCTAGAATAGGATTCATGTAAAATTAGGGCAAGACTGTGAAACTCGGACATAGGCAGTCCATGAGGCCCGATGTTATGTATTATGTATCATGTCATGTAGATTAGAACAAGACTGTAAAGCCCAAACATTTTAGGAACAACTAAATCGTAATGCTTAGATTTGTCTATGTAGACACTTCCCCAGCTATTATTTGTTTTAAATATTTTAATGAAATCTTTATTATTATTATTATTATTATTATTGTGATATTTTTGTATGTATAGTATTATTATGCACTGCATATGTATGTCCATGTTTTGAAACATCCTGTGGGTGCCGTGGGTGATCGCTCGCTCATGAAGGCTCTTCGCAGAGTTCTCACCCCTCAACCTCACTCTATATTTACAAGTTAGGATGTAGAAGCAGTAGTGCATGAAGATCATGATTAGTTGTAATGATGTCGGGATTCTTGAGTCAAGAATCACTTGAGGTGAAACTATCCATAGGATATGTTAGATTTATGTATTTTAATTTTGTAATCGAGTCGGTGTTTATAGTGCTTCGATTGTATACAGGCAGGATCTTCGGACCAGTCACATATTTTACATGTATAATTCTATTTATTGTAAACAGATTATGTTTATTCAGAAAAAGAAAATTTTTATTTGTTTTTTATTTGAAGTTAAAATGCATGCTTTTATGAAAAGTGTTCCGAAAATATTTTTGTAAGGGAATTAGTTCCTTGTGTGCTGATAACAATTTTCAGGTCGTTACACTATGGTGGCTCCAGCACCATTGCACCCTTGTAGCGCAACTGCGTTGGCCAACGCAGTGCTATGGTGCCCTTGTGGCGCCATTGTGCTAGCACTGCCACCAACAACCCTAAACTATGAAAAAAAAGATAAAATGGAAGACTAGGGGACTTACCACTCATGAAGAACAATGATCGCCTTTGAGCTCCTACGCTCCTGAAAGACGAAACTGAAACTTCACAAGGATCAACACTTGAAGGAAACCTCACTTGCACTTGTGAAAAAAATAATAAAAGTAATTATTTTTCAATGCATGCTAAAACTCATGAAATAAGACTCTATTTATATGACAAAACTAGCACCTCAACTCTCCAAAACTAGTGATGTGGGACTTTTAGGTCGGCACAGAGCGCCATTGTGTTGAGCTAGTATAACTACGTTGGGCACCTAGCGCCATTGTGCTACCAGAGCGCAATTGCGCTGGTGTCAATGAGAGCTAGCACCTTGGTGCCCTCGTAACGCCATTTCACTGATGCTGGGGGTCTAGAAGTCAACCATTTTGACTATGAGGATCCACTACAAGTTGCTTTAGGCGCTTTGTCTTACATTTTAAGGTCATTGAGCCGATGAGTTGTTATACAAGTGAAATTAGATTTAGGGCTATGTTATTATGAGTTTTTATTTTGGGGTCAGAAATGTAGTTATGAATAATATGAGAGATATGAAATCACTCTCATGGGGCCCAAAATGCAGGTGGTAGAATGATCAAATGGATCATTGAACTTTTTCATTTTTGAGGCTCAACTTGATAAATAAATAAATAAATAACAAATTACAACCCTCTCCCTTAAGAAATGTCTTTATAACACTCTCTATTTTTAGAACCTACACACCACTCCCTTCTTCAAAAGATGAAACTATGCTACACTTTGGTCCATTTTTATATTTTTTAATCAAATCTTCATTATTTTATTTTTATCATCTTATTTTTTTTACAAAAATATCCTTTATCAATAATTTTACCTATTAATTGTTTTTAAAAAAGAAGATGCGTGATTGATAAAAACATATATATATATATATATATATATATTTTATTATTATTACTACTACTATTATTAAGACTAGTAGTAGTAATGAAAATATTAAGAATAGTAGTGGTAATAATAATTAAAATAATAATATATATTAATAATAATAATAATAATAATAAAATATTATGAATAATTTTTTTAAATATAAAATTTTTAAGCTTTTAATATTTTAAATATTGATTTATTTGTCTATAATACATAATAAAATAATTTAAATATGAATTTTAATAAAATACTTTTATCGTAAATTATTAAAATGAAAAACAACATTTCAATGTTATAATGAATTCATTTTTTTTCTAAATGATTCAATAAGAATTACATAATTATAATAAATATTATGTAAAGTATTTATAAAGCTAAAATATTTTAATAATAATAAATGATGAATAATTAAAATAATAAAAAATTTATAATAATTTTTATGATGGGTAATTTACTAAATACATATAAATTTCAATTAATAAAGCATTTTGAACTAAAGTCTATGTTTTAGAAATAGAGGGAAAAGTAGTCCATTTTTTAGGGGATGTGAATGTATTTAACTCATACATTAATAATATATGCGAAAATTGGGTTGACGTACATAACCTATGGGTTAATTGCGTTGGCCCACCACGAGTTTCGAGTTAAGTGAGTCGGGCTAAAATAACTTACTTTTAAATGGATTAGAATTTTGTCAACCTTGACTCATCATTTTGGTAGGTTAAATGGGTTGGCTCAAAGTTGTAACTCACTTTAATGGCTCTAGTTAGTTGTATGTATTTAGAGGGTAAATATAATATAACTCATCCATAAAATATCAATATATTATTAGGTCCAATATTTGAAAAAAAACATATTATCGGTTCTTTCTAGGAGTGGAATTGAGTCGAGTCAAGATTTGCAAAGCTCACAACTAAACTTGTTATTATGAGCTCGACTCACATAAAAGAGACATGAGCCTGAGTTGACTCATTAGCCAACTCAAAAAACATATAAATTGAACTTTTTTTACGACGAATTTGTTATTGAACTAATCATTGTCTAGTTAGAAGTAGAATTTTGTTTTCAAAACTTGACAAATACATATCCTATTTATAACATAATTTATAAAAAATACATATACATATCCTAGTTATAGATTTGATACAAAATTATCAAGTCATGCTCATTGATTATTAACATTGTACAGCATAATTAAAATTTTAATTCATCTTAGAAATTATATTATATATATATTGTAAATTTTAAGTTTGACTTATTTAACAAACGAGCCAAAATTCTAAGCTTAAACTTGACTCATGAGATCATGAGTTTAGCTCGTCAAGTCATTATAAATCGAGTTAAAATTTAACATTCAATTTTTTTTTATAATTTAGGAGAAAATATTATATTATCAAATTCATAGAGGTAATTTTGTTGATTCAAATGATTTTATAATACTACAAAAAATACTATTTTTTCTTAATTCTTATAGTGAGAGTAGTAGCTTTTGCGTTTTCATGTAAATGATTATGAAAATGCACTACGTTCACGGTGGGACTCGAATCCACAATCTCCCGCTCCGGAGGCGAGCGCCTTATCCATTAGGCCACGCGAACCTAATCTTGTTTCTATGCTTCCTGTTTATCTATTCAATTTAAGTAGATTTAGCTGGGCTTGTTAAAATTTTCACATGATGGCCTAACAATCAGGTTTGTCTCTTGGGCGCTGGATTCCTTTTGATTGGTCTCTCACCCGATGTTGGCTTTATCTGTCAAATAATTGATAAAATTGTCACAAATGCTAATTTTTATGGGAAAAATTATAAAAAAAAACTCTGAAAATTCCAAATGTTAGTATCAAACATTTGATTTATTTCATTAGTTTGACTTTATGCCGCTAACATAAAGTGTCATTCAATTCTAGTCAATACAAATTATAAAATACTCTTTAAATATTCTAAATATTATAAGTTATATATCAACATTTGATTGATTCAACTAGTTTGACTTTATTTCACTTAAATAAAGTCTCATTCAATTCTAGTAGATAAAAAGAAAGTCTTATGAGAGTTTAGTATAATAGGGTGTAGGTTTAGGATTTAACATAACAGACCCACTAATGTTTCATATTAGTTATAAATTTTAATATTATTTATTATTTTATTTATCATTTGAATCGTTTTATAACTAAGATAAGAACTTCTAAATGATACTTCTTCCGTTCCATTAAAGTAGTCCCTTTTACTATTTTATGTTTATTATAATTCATTGTATCTAAATACAAAATTGTGTTTAGATACATTATATTATGAATGAACCTAAAATCGTGAAATAAACGATTATTATGGAACGAAGGGAGTATAAGTAACAAATTTATCTTGTAGCATTAGTGCATAAGAATATGTCTAAACACATTCAAAAATGATTTGATTTAGGGGGTGTTTCTTTCAAGGTATGTTTACTTATTTTTGAGAATGAGTATTTAAGAATGTTTTATTCTCTTATTTGTTTTAAGGTATAAAAATTTATTTGAAAACAAATTATTCTCAAGAAAACTATATACCCAAATTTCAATGTATTTTTATTCTCACCTCAGAGGTTGAGTATGTTTTATTCTGATGTTATGAGATTGAGAATATTGTTCGAAAAATATCAACTTATCCTCAATTTTATTTAAATAATAATAATAATATAACTAAACTTATTAATGGTATTTTGATAATCATCATACATATACATAGGAATATGTACTACTAACCAAATATGTTTATAATTTATTCCTAAGAATCTAAAAAAATATATTCATGGATTTTGATGGTGAAACAAACAAGTTTTTTAAGATATTCGAAAATGATTTTTTCGAGTATTAATGTGATTTTATAACTTGAAACAAATGTCATTTAAGGTATGCTTTTTGTAAGAGTATTAATATTTTTTTATATTTAACAACTATAATTTAATTACATCTTAAATATAATTAAGAAATAATTTAAAAAATATTAGAGTTTGATTTAGTGAGACATGTGATTAAACTTTAATCATAAATAATAAACTTCGGTCCATTTTTACATTTGAGCCCATGGGGGCCTGGCAAGAAGCCCAAGAAAGGCTAAACACTTACCCCCAACAATAACACAACAACACAACACAAGACCAAAAATTAAAAGAAAAAGAAAAATTGTAGAAAACATAAAAAAAAAAAAAGAAAA
>QANU01074831.1:158207-171342 GCA_003254905.1 Nissolia schottii | reverse complement strand
TTTTTTTCCCCTTTCCCTTAAACAGCATTTTTTGTTTGGTCACATGTTTCCTTTTTCTAGGTTTTTGTTATACTGCGGTTTCGAGTGATTCGTTATCTTGTTATTTGTGCTTTTGCTTATAAGGAGTGATCTATTAATTGGATGCTTTTTTGTGTAGACCGAGTGGACGAGAGAAGAGGATGAGAAGCTGCTTCATCTTGCTAAGCTTATGCCCACGCAGTGGAGAACTATTGCTCCCATTGTAGGCCGTACCCCTTCGCAGTGCCTTGAGCGCTATGAGAAGCTCCTTGACGCCGCCTGTGTAAAGGACGAGGGCTATGAAGCCAGTGATGATCCACGGAAATTGCGTCCTGGGGAGATTGATCCAAATCCGGAGTCAAAACCTGCACGCCCAGATCCTGTTGATATGGACGAAGATGAAAAGGAGATGCTTTCTGAAGCACGAGCCCGGTTAGCCAACACGAAAGGGAAGAAGGCGAAGAGGAAAGCTAGGGAGAAACAGCTTGAGGAAGCCAGGAGACTTGCTTCTTTACAAAAGAAGAGAGAACTGAAGGCTGCTGGAATTGATATCAGCCGGCGTAAGAGAAAAAGGAGAGGAATAGACTACAATGCAGAAATCCCTTTTGAGAAGAGGCCTCCTCCAGGGTTTTTTGATGTTGCTGATGAAGATAGACCAGTGGAACAGCCTCAGTTCCCTACTACAATAGAAGAACTTGAGGGAAAAAGGAGGATTGATGTCGAGGCACAGTTAAGAAAGCAAGACATTGCAAAAAATAAAATTGCACAAAGGCTAGATGCCCCATCTGCTATACTACATGCCAACAAGATGAATGACCCAGAAACAGTAAGAAAGCGGACAAAACTGATGCTTCCGCCACCCCAGATTTCTGACCTGGAACTAGATGAAATTGCAAAGTTGGGTTATGCCAGTGACCTAGCTGGGAGTGAGGAACTTGCAGAAGGTAGTGCTGCAACGCGTGCTCTTCTGGCGAATTATGCACAAACACCTGGCCAAGCAATGACTCCTTTACGAACCCCTCAAAGGACACCAGCTGGTAAAGGAGATGCTATCATGATGGAAGCTGAAAACCTGGCCAGGTTGAGGGAGTCTCGGACCCCATTATTAGGTGGAGAGAACCCGGAGTTGCATCCTTCAGATTTTTCTGGAGTCACTCCTAAGAAAATGGAAATTCAGACTCCAAATCCAATGCTGACTCCCTCTGCTACTCCTGGAGGTGCAGGTCTCACTCCCCGAATTGGCATGACTCCAGCAAGGGATGGTTACTCTTTTGGCATGACACCAAAGGGAACTCCTCTCAGGGATGAGCTACATATTAATGAAGGCATGGATATGCATGACAGCGCTAAACTTGAGCTACAAAGACAATCTGATCTTAGAAGAAGTTTGCGCTCTGGTTTAGGAAGCCTTCCACAGCCCAAAAATGAGTACCAAATAGTCATGCAGCCAGTTCCTGAAGACGCTGAAGAGCCTGAGGAGAAGATTGAAGAGGATATGTCTGATAGAATGGCTAGAGAAAAGGCAGAAGAAGAGGCATGGCAACAGGCATTACTTAGGAAACGATCAAAAGTCCTTCAAAGGGAACTTCCTAGGCCTCCGGCTGCATCTTTGAAGCTTATAAGAAATTCCTTGATCAGAGCTGATGGGGACAAGAGTTCCTTTGTTCCACCAACCTCTATTGAGCAAGCTGATGAGATGATAAGAAGGGAGCTTCTAGCTTTGTTGGAGCATGACAATGCTAAGTATCCACTTCACCAGAAAGTGAATAAGGAGAAAAAGAAAGGAGCCAAGCGTGCAGTAGATGAGTCTGCTGTCCCTGTGATAGAAGATTTTGAGGAAGATGAGATGAAAGATGTATGTGTTTACTACTTTCTTTCTTTAATTTCCTTTTTTCATAACATCACATGTTCTTTCCTTGGTAGTTGGTAGCTGCGTTAATTCTCACCCTTTAATACACAAAAGTAAATTTCTGTTGTGGAGGATAAACTTCCCTCTTTGTGCTGACCTGAACCAGTGTTATCAATGCAATATTGTGCGTCAACCGTAAACTTATAGGATTGCACAATTCTACAATTTTTGCTAGGGTATTGATCCCAATCACAACAACCAACTTGGTTTGGTGGTATTGGGTTAGGATTGATGAGTTTGCTTGTAGATCCATCATTTCTGGTGGCAGATCAATCTTATTTTGGGAAAAAGAAATACTTGAGCCCATCCTTAAAAATAAAGATTAACCCCACACCTCTTCAGCTATTTCCCCATCTATATCTTCACTCTCCGTCTCTGTGTTGTTCTCTTTCGATCAGCGTTGGTGCTGCATCTGAGTTAGACATGCGAGTTGCTTATGTGTGTTGCTTTGGGTGTTGTTGCACCTGTGTTGTGGGTGGATGGGTGATTACGTAGTGCTTCATGGAGGTGGATGTGGCTCTGTTTGTCCGTGGCCTCATGTTGGTTGTGCTTTGTTGGTGGCTTTTCTTCATGTTTGTGATTTGTTGTTATTCAGCTTATGTGTGGGTGGCTGCAACTCTAAGTAATATTATCTTTTGTGTTTTTTATTTTATAATTTTTTAATGTGTTTTTGATTGGAGTGTAATTAAATGGTAACTATGATTTTATGGTTATTTAATTGTTTAATATAAGTAGGATCCTAGGATTCATGTTGCGATATCACGTTTTACATGTTTGTTGTCTCCTTTTCAGTCTTTACATAAGACCTTGATCTCAACAACATGGCTGTTAAAATTGCAATTTTATTTGTAGAATCACATGATTTTGTGCTTCTAGGTGGGATATTTGATCCTGATCACACACATCAACTCGTTTTCGTGAGCATGCATTGTTGGTTAAGCATGTTAGATGGTTGGAATCGTGATTCTTGTGTGTTGGGCCAGCCAGCCTTTAACTGGTTGGTGGGGCAGACCATTTTCATACAAATAGTCCAAGCCCACCCAACCATCTACACCCCAAACCCTCATTCAATTACCTTTGCCACCTGCATTTCTGCTCACCATTGGCTATTTTGCCCTCTCTGTCTCTCCCTCTGTTTTTCTGTTTTGCAGCCAGCCCTTCTCGATCTCTCCCTCCCTGGTTCTATATTCTCTGTCAGTTGCTCCCTCTCTGTTTGAGCAGAATGTTGAGCCTGAAGTTGCTTTATTGCCCAGCCCGAGTTGCTGCCCTCTCTTCTTCGAGTTCTTCGCTCCTCTCACCCTTTATGGTTTGGATTTGATTGATCATTTGGATTTGTTGTTTTCCTAATATTTGGCTTTTTGGGTTGCTTTGTGACTTTGCTTAATTCTTTTAATGCTTTAATTTCACACGCTGTTAAAAATTTATGCCTCTTATATTATGGGTTGTGATTGTGTGAATGCATTTTCAATTGATGGTTAATTTTGTTAATTGAGATAGTATGTTTACTTTGCTCATTTATGTTATTTTACATGTGTAAGTATTTATTTAAATATATTTATTTAGTTTATGAAAGATTTATTTAGTTTAGGGAAGATCTTACGATCACGTGTTTGACATGTTTTTGCCACCCTTCCAATCTTAGGTGGTTCTCAATTTTGACAACCTTGTTTGACTAGACTGTCTAACTATCCTATCCGTTTATTACTCAGAGATTTCATCTTCTATTATATTTTCCCCTTTCAACCACCATCCCAAAACATACAGTTCAAGGAGCATATTCTTACATAATTGTGAAATAGAAATTGAATCTGTCGATATTCCATTACTTTTTTTTTTAATTTAACTTTTATATGCATTATTTGTAATTCTTTTTGGTTGCTTTTCCCCCCTCATTTAGGAGATTGTATTATACTCCTACTCTATTTGCTTCCTTTCTTGATGAGTATCTACTGTGTAATTTTTGAAAATCATTTTTTTTATAAAATATCAGTTAATTTTATGAAATTAGCAACAGTCTCATGGAGTTTTGCATAAATTTAGCTATTTTTGGGTTTGAAGGTGAACTTTGTTGTGACATTTTTCTCTTGTCGTTTATGACTTCGTTCCATGCCATTTCCTGTATGAATTGTTTTTTCATTGTTGTGCTTGTATGAAGTTATGAATAGAACCTTTGTATTGGATCTGACGTGCTCACACATTTCTGTTATAATCCTTTAATTAGTTATGTTGGACTGAGTGTGCTGTTCATGTTTCTTTATGGAGTCAGATACTTCCTGATTCAGATTTAATTGTCCAAGTTCCACCTCTCTCTGTGGCAAGTGATATATTGATTATTAATTGTAATACATGTTCTGAATTTATGTTCATTTGACAGTTGCCATTTTGATGATACAAACTTTTGCATCCAGACTTTTCTCCTTAATCTTGGCTATGATGTCATTGGAAATTTACTTCGTGGGGTTGATGATACTGATTTTGCATTAACTTATTTATATATGTTGTTTTTATTAGGCTGATAAATTGATAAAAGAAGAGGTTCAGTATCTTCGTGCAGTGCTGGGGCATGAAGGTGAACCCCTTGATGAATTTATCGAAGCACATAAAACTAGCCTGAATGATCTCATGTATTTTCCCAACCGTGATGCCTATGGTCTTTCAAGCGTTGCTGGTAACATGGAAAAGGTGGCCGCTTTGATGAATGAATTTGAGAATGTGGCAAACAAGTTTGAAGATGGCAAGGAAAAGATAGTACGGCTTGAGAAGAAGGCGATGGTTCTCACGCAAGGCTATGAGGTATGTTATTGGTATTCTGCTTGCAAAATGCTACATTTCTGTTACTCAGTGTCACTACTTTTAGTTATATAGTTCATTTGATGCTGGTTGTGTGTTCTTGCTAAAATGCTAGCTTTGTAGTCTGAATTACCTCTTTATAAGTGAACAATGCTATATTGCTATTTTGCCTAAGAAATAAACCAAACTGAATAGTGTCGCAACTGAAAATAGTTAGACGTATCCATGAGAGGAAAGCAGTGACATTCCTGTGTCAAATGTTGTCAGGAACATGGAAAAAGCAGAATTCCTTTTGTTTGGCATCGCTGTTTGACAAAATAGATATTTCCTTTCAACCCCATCTATATGTTGCCTGACTGCTTGCTTGTACACAATCTTGAATAATGTACTTTAACTATTGCATTTTTCAGACAAGAGCCAAAAAAAGTCTTTGGCCGCAAATTGAGGCCACTTTCAAGCAAATGGACGTAGCTGCAACAGAATTTGAATGCTTTGAAGCATTGCGGAAACAGGAGCAATTAGCAGCATCACACAGGATAAACAATCTACGGGGTGAAGTACTGAAGCAAAAGGAACTTGAGAGAACTTTGCAACACAGGTATGGGAGTCTTACGGAAGAGCAGGATAGGATGCAAAACATCATGGACCAATACAGGGCACAGGCACAACAGCAAGAAGAAGTCGAAGGAAACAAACATGCTCACGAGTTAACTGAGACTGCTGCTGATGAAACTGACGCACAGGGTACAGAGAATTCTAAAGCTGAGCCTGACGCAGTAGAAAATGGCAGCACTGCAGCAGTCAATCCATCTCATGATGAAATTGCTGACCAGCAAGTGTGCGACTCGCAAGACCAGACTACTGCTAGCCCCAAAAGTGGCATGGATGTGGACTCCGATATAAAGCAAACGGCACAAAACACTGATATAAAATTGCCAGATGCTATGCCTGCTGCCGAGGATGATGCCGGGAAAGGCGACGAAACCAGCACTGATGGCAACATTGATAATGGGGTGACCACACTTGACAAGGGTACCACGGAAGAAATAAGTAGTATTGAGGGAAATAGGGGGGATCAAGATGTAGTTATGGATGCTGTAAATGCACATGATGACGGTATACAAGAAGCTGCCGCTTCGGATAAGGGGGACAAGATGCAAGTTGGTGATGGCAAAGGTGAGGGGATAAATTAGGAAGAGGCTGTGCAGCAAGTTATGATATTAGGCCGGGGAGTTTCTCAAATCAGAGCTCAATAGGCATGGAGCTGAATAAATTGCATGGAGAGTGAGACCTTGTACCTTTAACTAAAGATAGTTTTGTGATGATCACTAGTCAAAGTTTGTAACATATGATGAGCTGATTATTGTATGAGCATTTTGAGATGCTTTGCCTATTTTCATAGATTTTGTACTCTTGCACTCCACTAAGTGGATGTTGTTCATGTGATCTTACCCGTTTGAGAAAGACTTGGCATTTTGTCAATGAATTGGATTTTAATCTGCCATGCCCCTCATACCCTCTATAAACTTTTTATTGGATCGGGTATTTGGGTCTTCTGTCAATAGTGCCTTTATGTTGTGTTATTTGTTGTCTTTTTTTTTTTTTGGGTTACTTACCAGGAGTTGTGCCATTTTTATAATGAAAAATGTTATCTTTTTTTTTTTTTGGGTCGTGGATAATTCATGTTAGACATCTTAAGGGGCACTTTGAGTGGAGGTGGGAATTTGATGAAAAAATCATTAAATAGAGTGTGAATGTTCCTCAGTACGTCCACAAGACTCAGTTCAAACAAACAATATTTTTTCATTTACAATGTCTGACAAATTGTTACTTTATTTTCTAGTCCTTTGCCATTGTTTCTAGTCCATGAGTTGAGGCACTTTGGGCCTTAACTCATTGATTTTTTCTTTACATCCTTAACCCATCGTTTGAATAGCAAGAGAAAATAAGGAAAGATAAAAAAAAAACTCGTGGCTCCTGCACTCCAGTTTTTTTTTTTTTTTTCTCACAATTGGGAAGAAAATATGGTTGGAAAATGAGCTAAACGTTACTACATTGTCACATTGTCACTCTATCTAACCTTAAATATAATAAAAACATAGATGTAATGTTAAAATAATAACTTATTTACACATTTTTATACATCTCTAATTTTCTTTTCATCAGTATCACTACTTTTTTTTTTTTTTTGTGTGTATAACAACACTGATAATTGCCTGTAATTTTCCCGATTCTGTTTGCATGGAGAGGATGTACCACTTGGTATTATTCCCCTAAACTCTGCATATTGTAATCGTGACCATCCCAATGAATGAATTCAAAATTTCTACGTCAAAAAGAGAAAAACAACGCTAATAATAGAAAGAAAGAAAGGAAAAACAAAAAAAACAAAACATTGTTGATCCCACTTGTTTCCTTTTATGTTTCTAAACTTATCCTATTTTGCAACTCCTTCAATATATAACAAGAAAGTATGGTGGTGTAAAGTAATCTCGCAAGGTCATCAGCACGCTGAGGATGCCTAGTCACTTCGTGCTGTATTCGAATCATTGTGCCAATCTTTAGCATGAAAAATGTCACTACTGTCATACATATCTATCCACTTTCAAAGTAATTTGATAAACGGAATTGTCACACTCACTCAAAAATTTATTTATTAGTTTCTTTAAAATATTATTCCTTATTTTTTCATAGTTAACTTAACAAAAATGTTTAACTTCACTAGTTTTTGTGAAATATATTAGATTAAATTTTGAAAGTGAAAATAAATAAAATAATTTGCATGCAACCTATGTTTATTGTCATGAAAATGAATTTTTTTTAAGATGCATTAGGTTACATTTTGAAATAAAAATAAATAAAATAATTTAAATACAACCTATGTTTATTGTCATGATAATAAAAATAGTTTAAAGAGTGAATTTCATCTTTACTTCAGATCTTTTTGAAGATATAATATGTTTTTATATTTTTAAGGAGATTCTATTGTCACTCTTATCTAATTACATTTTATTTAATTTATCTAAAATTCTTTTCTTCATTACTTAATCAAACCAAATATTTAAAATAACTTTTATCATAACTCCTAATTTTAATTAATTTCTTAAATTTTTTTATTTTTGTATTATTAATCTTGATTTTAAATTATTTTATGTGATAATTAAGTATTTTATGAATTTATTTAATAATATAATATAAAAATATAAAATAATATATCTTAAAACATATGTGCAGTAAAAAAAACTAAATTATCCTTAGTTTAACATATCCTTAGTTTCTCATTTTTCTTCATGGCAGGGACGATGTTAGAAATCCAATCTACGTATATCAAGCCATTCTAATAAACTTGGCTTTAAGAAGTCTTTCGATTTCTTCTTTGATTTTAATCACCACCTCTGGATCGAATCGCCGAGAGGCTTGTTTAATAGGTCGCGATTGCTCTTTAATTGGTAATCGATGCTCGACTAAATCACGACTCAAACCTGACATTTCTTCATATTCCCAGGCGAAACAGTCTTTGTTTCTTTGGAGAATAGCGACCAATTTGCTTCTGAACTCGTGACTTAGTAACTTACTTTTGTAAGTTGGTTGCTTTTCATTTGCGTCACCGAGCTCTATCTCTTCTAGTGGGTCTTGTACTTCCACTTTTTTATCGTCAGATAAATCTTTTTCAGAACCAAGATTTTCATAATCATAAATGCAATCTAAATTTGAATTGAAAACATTAGAAACATAAGATTGGTCATTCTTCGATCCACATATAGAGATGACATCAGACTTGTGTGATTGGCCGAGGCCTCAGACATTCCATGCCAACAACTCCATGTGTTAAAGGAAATGGTGAATCTAAAGAAGGGTTTCAAAGAAGAAATATTTGGTTAAAGTGGCTTGGCGGGGTAGATACGCAGTGAAGCCTATCAAGAGAAAGGAGTAGCACAAACGGTGATAATGATTCCAATTTGACGCAAATGGTGGAAGCGTAGGGGTGACAATGTGTAACAATTAAGGAGGGCACTAAGGTCAATGAACATGATGGGGCATAAAGGAAAATCATTTTGACAGTCACAAATTGCCTCAACAAGAAAGGTATGCTAATAATGAGCTCAATGATGAGCTGCAACATGCAAGGCATGCAGAGGACGCTAAGCGACAAGCCCAAGCGACAAGTAATCCATAGAATTAGGAGATTAGAAGAGGGAGTAGAACACGAAGAGCTCAGGGATTATTCCCCTGGAGTTTCATTTCCTCTTTCTCTGTATTGAACTTTCTTACTCATCATAATCTAGTATTGAGAATTGCTCTATCTTCTCTCTTCAAGTGAGGAGCTAGATCTAATCAGCTAAAGTGGGATTCTAGGGTACTTGATATCTCTTGGTCCTTTATCCCCTGTAGGTGAGCTTGCAGGTGAGGCCATAGAGCTTCAGGGGATCAAGAGTGTGTCCATTCTCACCCTGAGTAGCAGCTGAAATTCACATTGTTCTTAGCTATTTCCATTTTCAGGCCTTATTTGAGTTCCGAAGTTTGTAACAATTGCCACTATTCCATTGAACTTTTTGCTTGTTCTGTTTATTAAATTGATAAATCTCTTTTCTGTCACCTTCTACGTGTTACATAACGGTGGCCCAAAGGTGACGTTGGTGGAGCTGATGGTCAGTGACCCAAGAGTGGTGGTGGAGGTGTGGAATGGGTCATTTGGTAGAGTTTGTTGTCGAACCAATGATGTTGGTGGTGCAGGGGTGGAGGTTGTTGGTTGAGGGTGGCGAAGGCGGGGGTTGAACGCCTTCTTGGACTCATTCCACAATCAAGACATTTTCTTATAATAGCTTCCAATTTCCATTTTTCCTCGCACAAAGCGTGTGGGGTTGTATGCAACTTTTCATGCCATTTTCGTCCCTTAAAAAAATTAGTTCATAAATATTTTTATGAGTTAAATGTAGACTCAATTTTCAATTATTCTACCACTACACGCACTAACTACCCCACTACACCCACCACTCACATTTTTAATTAATGAAACATCTCTCTTCCTCTCATTTCTCAAATTGGATTAAATCTCTCTTTCTCTTTCTTCCTTTCAATGCGACAACAAAAACAACAACAATGGGACCAACAATTGCAACGGCGAAGTCAAAGACCACGTCTATGACAACACAATGGTAATCTAATACGTAAGAGATACGAAGTATCTATCAAGGTTTGCTAGTATAAAATAATAGCTTCCTTAACATTAGGAAGATGTCAAAAAAATTGCTAGAGTAATTATTTTTTATTCGCTAGAGTAATGATTAAGATTTGTTAAGATAATTATAAGCAATAATAGGATATAAATAACTTCGTTCACATTAAGAAGAAGTCAAAGAAGTTTGCTAAAATATGGATGATTCTAAAAATAACTTGCTAAAATATAATAATGAATGAAATGAGAGAATTGCTAATATAATAAGGATTGCTAAAATAACTTCGTTCACATTAAGATGTCAGAAAGTTTGCTAAAATATAGCATCATTTATATTCTAAAAACATCATCTATCTTTTGATTTCTCTACGTTGAAATGAAGTATTGTTTTAAGTGCAAGTTTAATTTAGTAAATATTATATATTAAATGAATTAAATTTCGTATTTAGCAATATAGTTGACTGCCATCTCAAAACTTTCATTTAAACCCACTATATTTATAGTCACACTTCGTCTCATACTTGAGAGACACGAAAAGTCTATAAAGACGTCCTAAGAAAAAGATAAGAATTGTTACTCTGAGTCATCAGCATGCATATTGAATTGTTAATTCTTAAGATTATGATGAGCATTTCCGAAAGGAGTAAACAAACAAAAATAGATTGATTGACAATGGCGTATAAATAACTGGTGAGATATATTCATGATGGAAACTTCATTACTGGACGATACTTATAAGAAAAAGCAAAACATCACATGCAAAACCCATGATGGAAAAAATAATAATATTTATAAACGAGAGAGAGAGTTACAAGTAGCAACCCTCATGACTGGTTGCCTGACTCGTCTGTGTGATCATTTAATTGAGCTACGTTGTATATATATAGCACTCATTAAATATTGGATCAATTGTGTTATTTGTGAAATATTGAAGTCTCTCATTAGACTATAATTTTTAATTAGTTAATTAGTTCAAGTTATGTGTGCGTGTGTGTTTGTTGGGTAATGAAAGTTATATTATTCTGCTTATTATATTAAAAAAAAAACACACCAAAAAAATATTCACCTGCTTATTAATCTTAGTCAACTTATATAATTTAGTTTTGATATTCTTTCCATGTGAAGAATTAAATAGTATAAATTTGTAATTATATATAATTTTTCGTATAACCAAAATGAATAAATCATGAGTCAAACAAAAAAAAAAACTCTTTCGCTAATCATGTATTAAAATTAAATTAAGTTTTTTGTATACTTTTTTTTAAAATTAAGTTCTATATCCTCCAAATAAATTTTCCTTTCAAGTTTTATCATATTTTCTTAAGACGCCTTAATAACCATGTTAATAGGAAAAAAAATTAATTTACTTCATTAACTTAAAGTAAAGAGCAGGTTAGTGTTTAAAATTTAAAATTGTGTAAATATGGTCTGTATACTTTTAAAATCACTACAAGAAATATGCAGTACATCGATAAATTTAATTACCATGGATAATTTGTTTATTGCCAGCATACTTTTTAAGCTTCAACAACTTTATGAGCGCAACAAATTCGTCAATAACCACACACCGAATAGATTTATATTCATCGGTAATGCACTAACAGAAATTCTGGCAAAAAGGTTTTTCATATCCATAAATATTAAGTTTGGAGTTTCGTCGTTAATTTTGAGAATTATTATTTAATATTGGCGACAAATAATCCGTTAGAAATGCGTTGCATGGGTGGTGAGAGGGAAGAGGGTTAGATAGACAGAGGGCAATTGAGAGAGACGGGGAGAGATAGAGAAACAGAAAGAAAGAAGTGAGTGTCGAAATATTTTAAGCCGATGCAAAATTCTCTCCAATGTACCAAAATTCAAATACAAACAAAATAATTCATCGAAAATACTGTATATATAACATAATAAAAAATAAAAAAATGGTGAATTGGAATGATTTAAAATTTAATTTTAACGTTTATCATGCATTAAACACACAAAAAAAATTCGATGAAAATTTAACATTTTTTTAATTAAAAAAATGGTGATTCTGATTCATATTCGTATACTTTTAATTGTTAATCCCTAATATATATTCATGGAAACTTCACATCCCTGGAAAGAACAAAGAAAAAAAATTGCGAAAATCATCTTTGTTAGAAGATAACATGATTCTATATATCAGAGGTTAAATTTACAATAGAATGTTAGCCTATTTATAGGCTGAGGACTCAACGGCCAAAACACAACGGCCAAAAATAAATTATAATCAAATCAAATCAAACATAATGTATATCAAATCAAATCAAATATAAATATATATTATTATTCTTAACACCCTCCCTCAAGCTAAAGCTCCACGAGCCTTTAGCTTGTCAAAAGTGAAGGTTGTTAAGAGAAAACAAAAGCGGAGCCAAGGACTTATACGGAATACTTTGGAGACTGCACGGAGGCAGCAATAGGCAACTTCGGAGACTGCACGGAGGCAGCGGCAGACAACATCGGAGACTGCACGGAGGCAGCAATAGGCAACTTACGGAGACTGCAACGGAGGCTGAAACACGCTAGCTAACTGTTTACCCGTACGCAGTAAACAAAGCTCACTAGGTTGTTTTCTATCTGATCGGAATACCTTAGTCCATTATCATCTTTTGAAAATAGTTGTTTAAGAAAATAAGGACCGATTTTAAACTTTTCATTTACATTGGATAAATACTAAAATAGATCAGCCATGCGTCAGAAAGAATAATATAACCAAGCGTATAACAGTATATTAATAAAGCATTTCTTATACATGCATGTGGTCCATCATATCCGTCACATAGTTGTATATACAGTAAGTAAGCTACACATAACATGTACATAAACTGAAATATCATCTACAGAATCCGGAATATATAACATCAGAATATAAGGCTACTGGAATATTACTCAGTAGGCCTTTGGCAAAAATCCTGGCATCCAGCTTTCTAAGTCCATCTACTATCACGGCCGCTCATGGTGCTGCGGCGGCTTATCAGCATTCACAAAATATGAGACATCTTCGGTACCTGAAGTCATAAAACAGTGGGGATGAGAACGGTAGGTTCTCAGTGGAAATAACTTTAGTTCCTGAGTCGCGTACCAGATTATGTCGGACTTCAGGCCGCTCAGAGATCTCTAGGTGAACATACATACTAAACAGCCTACCATTTATTATCTGGCCTATCTGAACGGCTTTATCAGCATTATTATGTGACATGGGAACTACTCTTGCTTACTAC
>QANU01074831.1:121875-151683 GCA_003254905.1 Nissolia schottii | reverse complement strand
TCCCCCACCGCCTAATACATCTATACATAATATATTATATAACTTGTAATATTATATTACATATATTAGATATTAATATTATTATATTATTATTATTATTACTATTCATAATTATTAGTATATTATATAATAGTATATTTTATATAAATATCCAACTATGGATAAATATGACCTCCATCAATCCAATTTTGATCATGCTTGATTGCATTTTGTTGTTCGCAGTCTCGGTACTTTACGTGTGGATGTCCGAAAAATAATCCGGACATACCTTCGCGCTCTACTAATTTTTCCTTATTAGTCGTTGAGTCCGGTGGAGATATTCGGAGAATTATTATTTTATTAGTGTATTTTACGGGTACTTTCGGTATCCGGAAAAATTCCCGATTGGTCCGGAAATCGTCTTAAGACTCCGAAAAATTCGTCGGGTCACGAAACCTCCATTTCAACTGATTAACGGTACTAATTTAATTTTCTCACCTCCCTAATTTACTTATAATTATTTATTACACTAATTATCCATACAATGAGAAAGCGGGATGTTACAGAGGCAGCAATAGGCAACTTACGGAGACTGCACGAAGGCAGCAATAGGCAACGTAGAGAAGAGCACGAATCTGGCAACGGCGACAGATCTTGGTTGTCGTGCGGAGGTCGGTGCCGTCAGAGACCAGCACGGCGGAGGGAGGCGCCGGGAGGAGGAGGCTGTGGAGAGAGGCAACGTAAGAGGACTGCACAGCAGAGATGGCGGAGGGAGATGCCATGACAGTGGCAGAGGGAGAAAGGAGACGGTTCATGGAGGATGCCATGACTCTGATACCATGTTAGAAGATAACATGATTCTATATATCAGAGGTTAAATTTACAATAGAATGTTAGCCTATTTATATGCTGAGGACTCAACGGCCAAAACACAACGGCCAAAAATAAATTATAATCAAATCAAATCAAACATAATGTATATCAAATTAAATCAAATATAAATATAAATATATATTATTATTCTTAACAATCTTATTTATATATTTTGTTTTTAAAATAATTTAAAACATAATTTGCCAAAAATGAGGTATTTAAAAACATAAGAATGGTTAGTACTCTGATTCATTGGTATACTTTGAACTGTTAATCCCATATTTGAGGATCTTCATTATCGTACCGATCATAGAAAGAAAAAAAAATCACATAGACTGAATTTATATATATATATATATATATATGGATTTTTTCTGAAAATAAAATAAACAAAAATGACTATTTCTTTAATAAACTGATTGTAAAATTATTCTTAAAATAGACAATTTTTTATATAAATGAGTCAATTTAAGTTGACTCTTATATTACAAATATTTTTTTAATAGAAGTCAATTTAAATTGACTATTAAAGAGAATAATGTTTTGATTAGAATATTACTCATATTTATTTCTCAATTCTTTGGGTACGTGTGTTTTGTTTTACTTGAAAAAGAAAACACATTTTTAGCTATAAAAAAGCAGTTTCATATATTTATATAATTTTTTTAAAATAATTAAAATTTCTAAAAAAATATGTTTCATCTTTTTAGTAAAAACTAAAAAGTATAATTTCTAAAAAAAAACAAAAAATCAACTGGTAATTTTTAAGGCTCTATAGTAAAGTCTAATTTTTTTTATCATTTTCTAAAAATCCCAAATAAAGACACCTTTGATATAATTTCTCATCTTCTATTTCTTTACAATTTTTCCATTTAACCAATAAAAGAGAAAATAAAATTTTTCTCTTTTGCTTCTTTTATCTCCATTTCTTCCTCTCTATCTTTTCTTTTTTTAATGATTTTTTCTATTCGTCCAAGTAAAAGTATGAAAAAAGGATTGGAACGCTTAAATCAACCAATTATTATACATATTATAGAATTTTTTTCCGAAAATAAATGTTTTCATAATATACTAATTGCAAAGTTATTCTCAAAATAAGTATTTTTTTTTATTTAAAGGGAGTCCATTTAAATTGACGTCTGTGTTACCATTTTTTTATAGTAAAAGTCGATTTAATGTTTTGTTTAGGGTATGTTTTGATTACAATATTACTCGTGTTTATTTCTCAATTCTTTGGGTATGTTTGTTTTGTTTTACTTGAAAAAGAAAACACAATTTTAGCCAAAAAAAAAAAAGTAGTTTCATATATTTATATGAAATTTTAAAAATAATTAGAATTTCTAGAAAAAATTGTTTTATCGTTTTAGCAAAAACTAAAAAGCATAATTTCTAAAAAAATCAACTGGTAACTCTTTCGGCTCTGTAGTAAAGGCCAATTTTTTAATATTTTTAAAAATCCCAAATAAAGACACCTTTGCTATAATTTCTCATCTTTTATCTCTTTACGATTTTTCCATTTGATCAATAAGAGAGAAAATATAAATATTTATCTCCATTTTTTTCTCTTTATCTTTTCTTTTTTAATGATTTTTTCTATTCGTCCAAGCAAAAGCAAAAGTAAGAAAAAAAGGGTTGGACAGCCTAAATCAACCAATTGTTATATTTTGAAAATAAAATAAACAAAAATGATTATTGCCATAATAAATTGATTGCAAAATTGTTCTCAAAATAAATAATTTTTTATATAAAGGGAGTTAAGTTAAATTAACTCCTGTGTTAATATTTGTTTAATAAAAGTTGATTTAAATTGACAATTTTTTTTTACTTTTGCTTTTGTTTGGACAAACAGAAAAAAAATATTAAAAAAGAAAAGATAGAGAGAAAGAAATGGAGATAAAAGAAGATAAAGAGAAAAATTTTATTTTCTCTTTTATTGGTTAAATGGAAAAATCGTAAAGAGATAGAAGATGAGAAATTATATCAAAGGTGTCTTCATTTGGGATTTTTAGAAAATGATTAAAAAATTAGCCTTTACTATAGAGCCTTAAAAGTTACCAGTTGATTTTTTTTTTTTAAGAAATTATACTTTTTAGTTTTTGCTAAAAGGATGAAACATTTTTTTTAGAAATTCTAATTATTTTTAAAGATTTATACAAATATATGAAACTACTTTCTTAAGCTAAAAATGTGTTTTCTTTTTCAAGTAAAACAAAACAAACATACCCAAAGAATTGAGAAATAAATATGAGCAATATTGTAATCAAAACACTCACTATTAAAAAGTGTGAATTACCTGCAAAAATTTGATAAAAATTTTGTTCGTAAGTAATACTTGCTAATTTTGTTGTAAATTTTCATTTTTGAACAAGACAATGGACATTGTGCTATGAATTACAAAATTTGCAACAGAATCCACAAAATTTTCTCCAAAAGGTGAACAATATTTCGTTGTGAATTTTGTTGCAAATTATTTTGCAAGTAAAAACTCCGCAAAAAATTTTCACTACAAGAGAAAAAACATTTCCCAGCAGTTCCTCAACCGCCATTATTAATTGGGTCGTCAAGAACTTAGCAACGGTTCTCATGAACTGCCGGAGCAACCGCCAGTAACTCTATAGACATTTATTGGCGGTTCTGAAACCGTCAGTAAATGCAAACTTAAAAGGTATGTTACATTTCCCAGCGGTTTTTAACTGCCGCCATTGTTTGAACTAAAAATATTCCATAAAGTGTTGTGGCGGTTTGAACCGCCACCACCTCAACTGTCTAAAAATGCTAAAATATATGGCGACGGTCCGTAACCACTGTGAAATGCACACGTGTACCTAAAAGTTCAATTTATTCTATCTATACAAAACTAATGAAACCTATTTAGTAGCATAAGTATTCTAGAGAGGTTCTGCATTCTGTACTAGGGCAACATTCTCAGCTCCACTTCAGAGCGCTGTTTGATTTGTCCCTATAATTATGTTAAAATCTTAAAAACTAGCATATCAGTATACAAAGCAGGGGCATGCCTTGGTCACCTCTTTTACTAATATATTGATTTGTTACATTTATGATATGAGAAGCTTGAGGATGAACAAGCCCTGGTTCTCATCACAGAAAGAAAACACGTCTTATTACGTGCTGTCCAGAGTCTCATAATAGACATTAAAAGTACACCTTAATCCATACAGATTTCAATGTTCTTATAATTTTTTCTTTGAAGTCTAAGAGCAGTAGCTAGAGATTTCTGTGCACTAGCCTTCTTGGGGGTCCAATCTTCTATAAAATGAAAAGAAGAAAGAAAAAAAAAAAAGGTCTTAATGATAAATGTTGCAGAAAAAGGTGATTTCAGAATTAATTCAAGATGATAATACTCAATTCCTTGAAGTTGAGATTCAGTGACTTTTTGCCATTAAGCTAAAAAGAGCTGAGTTGGAAAAGGGGCTGCAGCCTCAGCCTTTACATTAAAGAGTATAATGCTTGGACAAGATTGGTCAGCAGAAAAAAAATATATATATCTAACATGTATAAGGGCACTAACTCTTGGACAAGATTGGTCGATTCTCTAAATTAACTCTTGAACTTACCTATTACTTTGTGATGTTGCATAACATGCCGAGATAAACACACTGAGATTCTATCCAGTTGTGCTAATCTAAGGGAAGCCAATAAGACAAAATCCAAGATCAAACATCTTATCAAGAGAATTAATAACATGTAACAGGATAATACTAACAAACTCAATCAACAAACAATATTACTCTTCCAGAAGTTGCAGCACAGATAGAATTATGCCATATGCTATATGAAGGCAATCCTGGAGACAAAAATCTCAGCAAGCAGCAAATCAAGCTTGACAAAGTGCATGGCTGTCTATTTTCTATCAGCCCAACAGACATAACTAAACTTGTTTATAAGTAGGCAAGCAACAAAAAAAAAGTGTGGCAAGGGGGAATTTGGCATGTAAACACTAAACAATTTATTAACAATTAACAAGAATAAACAAATTGTTACTCTGCACTTAAATGATTATTAGTCAAACAAATAAGTTTGAAATATGAAGCAAAGAGTTCGTGCTTGAATTGATTCAGTACCTTATGTAATGAAAAGGAAGTTTCTCCAATTTGAACATTAACATCACTTGGAATCTCTCGAGAACAAATCCTATAATTAAGTAGTACTAAGTAGCTAAACTCATTAATTTTTGTCCTTCTATATAACAAAAGATAGAAAATTTGTACATTTTCAATAAGAGTCACCAAAGTAATAGTCTTAGAAGAAGATAACAAGCATACCATTCACTTGTTCTCTTTAAGGAACCAAAAAGAAGCTCCTTCTTTAGTAGGGATAAGTCATTTAAAAACACTTAAACAAGAGATAATAAGCTCACCAAGAAAATCATTAGATGATGACACCTAGATAAAGCTCACCAAGAGATAAAGCTTTTTCCTAAGCTCGTAAAGTTTATTATCTAACCATTTCAGGGATAAGTTGGTCAATCTCCTCAAGAGGAACATGGATTGCTTTGCATGAGAATACAAGGAAATACCAGGATTGAGCAGAGACTTGGTCTAACATCAGTTGCCATTGAAGAAGAATGCAAGGCCGATCAAGCAGGCGCTTAGGAGATTCTCCCCAGAAATTATCCACAAGATAAAAGAAAAAATCCAAAGGCTCCTAAAGAATAAATTCATAAGGACGGCCAAGTATGTCAAGTGGGTTTCTAATATCATCCCTTTTATGAAAAAGAATGGTAAATTATGAATTCGTATAGATTTTAGAAATCTAAATTGGGCGACCTCGAACGATGAATATCCTATGCCCATTGCAAACATGCTAATTGATTCAGATGCGGGGCATAATATTTTAAGTTTTATGGACGACTACTCTAGGTACAATCAAATATTCATTACTGAGGAAGACGTCCACAAAACAGTATGATGCCCTTTGGACTAAAGAATGCTGGGGTGACATATCAGTGAGCAATGAATACTATTTTTCATGACTATTTGGGGAAATTCATGGAAGTATATATTGATGATGTGATTGTGAAGTTCGATACGGACAACCAACATTTGGATCAATTGCAAAAAGCATTCAACCAAATGCAGAAACATTGATTAAAAATGAACCCCTTTAAATGTGCCTTTGGTGTTACTGCAGGAGACTTTCTTGGATTCATGGTTTAGAAAAAAGGTGTTGAGGTCACCAAGCATAAGACAAAAGCTATTCTGGAGGCGACCCCTCCAAAGAATAAGCAAGAGCTTCAAGCTTTCCTTGGAAAGGTTAACTACCTTAGAAGATTCATATCTAATTTATCAGGATAAACTAGAGTATTCGCACCCTTGGTGAAGCTAAAAAAGGAAGAAAAGTTCGAATGGGCCAAAGAGCATCAAGAAAGCTTCGACTAGGTCAAGCACTACTTGATCAATCCACCTATCATGGCACCTCACAAGCATGGCAAACTTGTGAAGTTGTACATTTCTGCCTCTAAAGTGACGATTGGGAGCATGCTGTCCCAAGAAGATGAAGATGAAAAGGAACGAGTAATTTATTACTTAAGTAGGTCGTTGATAGACGTAGAAACTAGATATAGCTCCATCGAGAGATTGTGTTTGTCTTTGTACTTCTTTGGTAACAAGCTTAAGTATTATCTAGTAGCCAGCGACATTGTCATCCCCCAACTCAAGACGTGACAGCACAAAGGGCTACTGCCCTATGAAATTGCAAACGTGGCATACTAAACAATGCAATTAATAACTGAAAGCTTATTAATAACTGAAAACCGTTTACATAGTATCTGAACTGAAATATAAATGAATTACAAGTAATAATATCTGAAATAAAGTTCATGATACACTGTTATGGACCCTGCCCTAGATGTCTAGAGCATAACTACTACAATACTCTTGGTAGACCCCACTGCGAAGCGAAGCTTACCATTGACGTTGGATCCTCGCTACAACTGTACGAGGGGGACGTCCTCACTATCCTCAGCCGAATCTGAAATGGTTTGACAGAGGGGTGAGCTGTCAACTTAGTGGTGGGTACCTTAGTGCCACACACATAGCAAGTACTGTAGACAATGTCACGGCATATGCATACATACATACATACATACATACATACATATATATATAATTGAAGAAATAAGTATAATAACAATATATTACATAACTGCATACACTGAATGGTTTAATGAAGAAGTTATCCCATTTGATCCTTGATAAGGTGGCTGGTGGTAGTTGGACCCCGATGACTCTCTTGCGGGGACGCTTGGGTATTTCTCATTTGTTTTTTTTGCAGATTATATTCTTCTCTTCTCAAAAGTGACTTCTACACATATGTGAATGATCAGGGGAACTTTAGACATTTTTGCAAAGGCGTCCGACCTTTGTATGAGTGTGGCCAAGTCTAAAGTTATTGCCTCTTCTATTGTTGCTCATGTTAAGAGCGATTTCCTAGCCTCTATTTCTGGGATTCCTTTTAGTTGTAATTTGGGGAAATATCTTGGTTTCAAATTGGTCCATAGAAGAGTGAAGGCGAAAGATTTTTTTTTTTTTTTTTTTTGGATAAGAATCATGCTAAAGTTAGTGTTTGGAAAACAAGGTTATTGAATAAATCGGGAAGAGTAACTCTTGTAAAGGCTCTCTAGACAACAATTCCAATCTATTTTATGTCAGTTGTGTGGCTTTCGCAAGGGACATGTGACAAAATTAATCTTTTCGTTCGAAAATTTTACTTGGGGAAAAAGTGGTAATCAAAGGGGCCTTAACGTTGTCAGTTGGACCAAGGTCTGTGATCATTGCAATAATGGCGATCTTGGAATATGTGAAGCTCGTTTATATAATGTTGTCATGCTTGATAAGCTCATTTGGGATATTTTGCATTCAGAAAACAATTTGTGGTTGTGCCTCCTTCATGGCATCTATCCTCACACCAGTGATTGTGGTTCGCAACCTTCTTTTATATGGCAATCCATTACCAAAGCGGCTACGCTTCTGAAGGATGGTTTTCGGTCACGACTAGGTAGTGGAGGTGTGTCTTTTTGGTTCGCGAAATGGCGGTCACAAGAAGCACTTAGCTCTTGTGTTCCTTATATATGTTCATATATTTGATATTGTTCTCTGTGGGAAAGATGTTTGGCACAATGGTTGGAAATTTGCTCCCCGAGCTAATGGCTTCAGTCCACGGTAGTCGCCTAGCTTGGCAACAAGGTTTCTGTCACTTTTTATGTGAAAGCGATTCTTTGTAGGTTGTCAGGCTAGTCAAGAATTGCGATGATTAGAGTTTTCTCATCACCCATTCCATTCAATCATCGTTGAGATTCAAGATTTCTTTCACTCGTGATTGGGATATTGCTCTTGACCATATTCTCTTAACAGTCAACAAACTTTACACAATAATAAGTTAACTCAGCTCCAAGTCAGTCTAGATGGAGTCGATTAACTTTATATCGACATTTTTTTATGTGAATTTTATATCAACGTTAAGAGAGTTTTATTCAATAGTGAACTAAATTTAGATGAAGCTAATTAAACTTTGAGAAGAGTTAATAGGATAATTAAAATAGATAATCTTACAACAATCACATTTAAAAGGGTAAAGTTGACTTGTGAGATTTCTGTGAACTCAACAACTTTCTGAATATGGTTAGATTGTCCATTTTAGTTGCAGGAATGTTGGGCATTTACCATTTTTATTGTCACAGTACAATTATCGTATGAAGTATGTATAGCATACACATGCACAAATTTTTGTGCACAATTACACACTTTTTTCAAATATGAAACTAAATTAAATTGAATTGACAGAGCATTAAATGGTGAAAAGTAACTGACGTACTCTCTCTCTCCTCCTTACTCACACTATAAGCGTGTGAACTCCCTCGCTGCCATGTACAATTATTTTAAAGAAGATGCACAAACTTTTGAACTGACGTGCCCAAACTTTTCAACAAGTAGAAACAAAGAATAAAACAAAAATGAAACGAAAACAAAGAATATGAAAATTTTGATACTCACGTGCGCCAACTTTTAAACAAGAATGCACACACTTTTTACACGCATGCACAAACTTTTGAACAATTAGAAACAAAAAAATATGACGAAAACGAAAAAGAATATGAAAAGAAAACTTTGGTGTCCATGTGCACAAACTTTTGAACAATAACACACAACTTTTCTTTACACACGCACAAACTTTTGAACGACTAGAAACAAAAAAAAAAGGACAAAAATGAAAATGAAAATTCTAGAATCCATAACGTCTTACAAGAAGAAAAAAATAAAGAAAAAAAATGAAGAAACGTTTATATCAAGATAACATATATGATAAATGACGAAAAAATAACAAGAAAAATTGGAAAAAAAAATTGAAGGAAAAAAGGTGAACGTGACAAATGGAAGAAAAAAAAAATACAAAAACCGAAACTAGCAAGTGGCAACCAAACCCGCTTGACTGGTTGCCTCACCGGCGTCTACGTGATGATTTAATTCAGAGCAACACCGTGATTCACATGCCAAATTGCCCTTCTCTTCTTTCCCCCTATATAATAACCCTCAACCTCCTCATTCTCTCTATTCCATTTCCATTAATATTCTCTGCATCCAATTGTGTGTGGGGGCTTCAAAAATAGAACTGTAAGCTCCATATACTACACAACTCAATGGCACTTTTGGGTTTTCTATATATATACTTGCAAACTTGATGGGAGTGTGTGGTAAATTGACTCCTCTTTGAAGAGTCATGAGTCATCATCATGACTCATGACATGACCCTTGTTGTTCCCTTATCAACCACTGCCGCTGTTGTCAATGAAAAACAAAATACCATCAACCTGCCTTGTTGGCTTTCTTTTGAGTCAATACTTTTTCTTTCTTTCTTTTTTTTTTTTTTCCTTTTTACCTTAAAAGCTCTTGATTCCAAAAGAACTAGGATACAAAGTTCTAAAAACAAGGGGGGAATTTTCAGTAGTTCACGGGTGTTGTGTGTGTTGCTGCTGCATGACAGAGTCTCTTTTTCTTGTGAATTATTTTTAGGTGCCAATTAAGTGGCATTATGATCTAAATTGCAGCTTCTAGTGCTCTCTTGAATTTTGTGTCTGCGAGTAGGATAGTTGCGGGGAAACTATTTTCGCTCAAGAGAAGAAGAACTTGGTCACGTAACGTAAATGCTCTGTTTCATTCTCTGTCTCTTATAATTAATTCNTTTTTTTGCTGAGCTTGAATTTCATTGAGACTATTTCTTTCAAGATCACCCTCCAACCTCTTATTTTGCCCTTTGTTTTCCTCGATTTTTCTCGTTGGAATTGTTCAATTCAGCATCTGAATTCTCGGGAGCCTGCCAAGTTCCTTTCATTTTCTTTTTCATTTTTGTAATTTTCTTTAAATCTTTCTATCGTGGATTGCGGAGACTACTGCTGCTGATACATAATAAAACTGCCTCCGCGTACAATTTGTTCTTTTCTTTCCTTTTTTTTTTTCCTCCTTCTTTTTTTTTCTGCACAATTTACAATTTCCTCTTAATTATTGAATTTGAATCCAACAATGGTGGCAGAGAAATGTCATTGTAAGCATCACTCTGCTTAGAGCTGGTGATTTGATTCTGTTTTGGAAATTGTTTTTGTCCCAAATGGAGTGTTTTGTTTTGTTTTAAAGTCTTTCGGACAAAGAAGGAAGAATTTGGCTTCAGGTAGAGTTGCTTCTACCAAAAGTGTCTCAGAAAGCCTAATTCTTTCTTCTCCATCGGGGAAGAGTTTAAAACAAACAAGCCCGGAAAAGGCGAGAAACTGAGAGAATTGCCTGTGACATTTACAATTTTGCCGTTGTTTTTATAGTTCAAGAGAATATGGTGACTAGAACAGTGGACCTTCGATCTGACACAGTCACCAAGCCAACGGAAGCAATGCGAGCCGCCATGGCCACTGCCGAAGTTGATGACGATGTTCTAGGCTATGATCCTACCGCTCTTCGCTTGGAAGCCGAGATGGCGAAGAGGACTGGGAAGGAAGCTGCGCTTTTCGTTCCGTCAGGCACCATGGGGAACCTCATAAGTGTGCTTGTTCATTGTGAAGTTAGGGGGAGCGAGGTCATCCTTGGCGACAGTTGCCACATCTATGTCTATGAGAATGGGGGAATTTCAACCATTGGAGGGGTGCATCCAAGGCCAGTGAAGAACAACAGTGATGGAACCATGGACATTGATTTGATTGAGGCTGCTATCAGGGATCCAAGTGAGGAGCTGCTGTATCCAACCACTAGGCTTATTTGCTTGGAAAATTCTCATGCTAAGTAAGCAACTTTCTTTCCATTTGTTGTTTAAAATTTTCTTCTAGCTTCACTCTCATGGTTTATATTTTGGAAAAATTGATGAGAGTGCCATAATTTTTTGCTAGAATGTGTTTTGATAGAATGATGTGGCTAGGGTTGCACTAGAAAACCATTTGAACTGAACCAAAGTGTGAACCTAACGAAACTATATCAGAAAACTGGATTATTTTTAAACAGTACAATATGCTGAACTGGTTTTATGATTCTGCCACGTGGCATGCTTATTGGTCATTCGATGGGTAAACGAGTCACACTACTTTATCTCATACGATGAGTATTCTTGTTTTCGGTCAAAAATTATGCTAAAATTTTCTTGTTATGTAGCATTTTTCTCACATTTTCTATGGTTTACTTAGATAAGATCTGCAGCCTGAGGAAAAGAAAGAATTATTTTATCATGCCAATTGTATAATGGTTCCTTCTTTTACAAATATTCATAACCTGTTCCTAAGGTATATTTTGATTATTGTGGGTAGAAATTCTGCCTATTATAAAGCCTTCAGTGATTGCTTTAGAAGGTTTAATTTGTTTTCTCAGCACTTCAATTACTGGCACTCCATTTCTCTGTTTAGTGTTTTTGGAAATCCCTATGGCACGCTCAAGCAGTCTACTAAGATGTCTTTTTGGTTACAAGTATCGATTCCCATTTGTAAATTGATCCAGATTTACAAACTCAATGATATTTTGCCCGAATGCAGCTCTGGTGGCAGGTGCCTTTCAGCTGAATATATAGACGAAGTTGGAGAAGTTGCTAAGAAGCATGGACTGAAGCTTCACATTGATGGAGCCCGTATTTTTAATGCATCAGTTGTAAGTAAATTTGCATTTTACTTGTAGTATGATTTGTTTGCGAACATTATAATGAAGTTACTGATTCGCTTAGTCTACATATGCATTTGTGTAAATTTATATTGATCAGCAAAAGATCTCCAGACTCCTATAATGAACATTGAATTGACAGAATTATATGCCCTGATCTGGCTTTGTTAACTGTAAAATGTTCTGTGCCAAGATAGGCAATTGCTAATGTGCATGTAAGGGCAAATTATTACAAGTCAGGGGATTTTTGTGAACCACCACAGTAATTTGTGATGGTTCAGCAGTTGGAACTGACTACTAGTGTCGCTTTCCAGTGATGTCATGGGAGTATTTTTCTCTTGTTTGCAACTTGATCTTGGCTGATATTTGTCTCTTAAGCGTGTACCTTAGACGCTAGTCACAGAAAAGAGAAGACTGATTGGAAATTTGAACATCTTTTAAACACAACTTAAATAAACATCTTTAACTGCAATACTTATTATGTACTTACCGAATCTCATAATTATCAAACAACTTTTAGCTCCTTGTATCTTCACAGAGCATCATGGATACAGAAATATGGCGGTTGCCGATGTCCCAAGTATCATGCTCTACAGATATTTCTTTACCACTGATCTACCAAATTAAAAACTACAATATAAGCTTGAGATGATACCACATAAAACGGGCTAGTTGTCCTGTGGTGAACACTGTAGTGACTTTCTTTTCTTTTTTTTCTGCCTTCCTATCATAACGCATGGCTGCTGCTTATTTGTGTCCATAATTATGTTTACACGTACTATGGGTAAGGCAATCTGAATTACAAATAAGTTGAAAGAAAAAACGTACTTATCATTTGAATGATTACATGTCATTCCTGCACTTAATTAGTATGAATTGACATAAGTTTCTTAAATATAATCCAATCCCTTCAGTGCCTTTTTCTTTTCCAGCGAGTAATCTAGTTCTATTGTTTATCACTTTGTCTTGATGTTGGTTTGAGGTATGAGAACAATATCATGTCTTTTATTATATATCTACCTTTCTGTTGTGTGTTTACTTGTGTTATTGCTTCTTGTTTCTCCTTCCTGCTGTAGTATACCAACAACTATTGAATTGTTTAACAGAGAATTTTGGTTTTCCAGGCACTTGGTGTTCCAGTGGATAGGCTTGTCCGAGCGGCTGATACAGTTTCAGTATGCTTTTCTTTTCCTTTTCTTGTGCCTAAGATTTAGTATGGTTCAGGCCTTGGCCTTCTTATCTATCTTATTGAAGAAAGTTTCATAGGACTTAGTTATTTGTGTACCCTACTGATAATCATCAACGGATCAACCTAACCATCTTTATGATTCATTTGAAAACATTAGATTTGCCTGTCTAAGGGTCTTGGTGCTCCAGTTGGATCCATTATTGTCGGATCCAATAGCTTTATTGCCAAGGTAGTTCAATTGTTTTACGGCAGAAAATTAATAGCCACTATATTTTTCCAGAAGGACTTTGAGGTTTAAGTCTATTTTAATTTGTTTTTTTTTAGGCAAGACGACTCCGGAAAACCTTAGGTGGTGGAATGAGACAGATCGGCATCCTCGCCGCTGCAGCACTTGTTGCCTTACAGGAACATGTTAGAAATCTGGAAAGCGATCACAAGAAAGCTAGACTTATGGCTGGTAAATGTCATACACTTAAATATTGATGCCACATCCAGTCCTAGTCTGTTTAAAGAATTATAATTTGGTGAGATCATAAACATTTTTCTTTCCCTTCATTTCAGATGGATTGAATGACATTAAAGGACTGAGAGTGGATGCCTGCAATGTTGAGACCAATATCGTGAGTGTTTAGCATAGTGTTAACCTTTTTCAGGCTAATAGAACTGCATTTTGTCCCTCGTTCAGAGCTAGGTGTAGATATTTAATAACTATGTTAGATTGCAAGTGCTATGCATGAACATTCTTTATATGTCTTTGTCCTAACAGCTAAAGTTTGCTTCTATTCCTGATACTAGGTATATATTGAAATTGAAGAGGGTTTGCGCATAACAGCAGGAAAGATAGTCAAGGACTTGGAAGAACGCGGCATCCTTGTGATGAAAATTAGCTCATCAAGGTCTTGTTTTCCCTCAACAACATTCAGTCTGTTATGAATAATCGAAGTAACTGTTAATTTTAAAATGAAGGCAGGTTCAGTGCCTGTGAGTTTCACTGAGGTTTAATGCACTTGTATTGATCATTAATTGATTAGTGCATGAACCACGCGGCCTTTTAAAATCTTGTTTTTGTTGCTGCGTTTGATAGAATAAATGGTAGTGGTTGGATTAAACGTAGCGGTAGAGGCCACTTACTCATCCATAGGTCACCAACTATGCCACATCATACTGGCACATATTTTCTGGAAAAATATTCTAGTTGTCTAGCATTTGTTTTTAATAATGATATTGATGTCATCCAAAATCTTCAATAGGCGTTCTACTTCCTATTGTTTATGGAAAATGTCTCTCTTCTACATTTGAAGTAACTTAGTCATATATATCAGATAACTATTCTAGTTCCACTGTATGACAGTGTTTTGCATTTTCCAGATTGAGAATTGTTCTCCACCACCAAATTTCTGCAAGTGATGTGCAATACACCTTGTCATGCTTTCAGGTGATGAATTGAAAGCAATTTACCTCTTTTTTTTTTTTATGTATCCAAAGTGCTTTGTTATTTTCCTTTACCTTGCATATATTTAACACTGATTGTTAGAAGACAAAACTTTTTTTGTGTGTTCAATGTTGCAGCAAGCTGTTAAGGGAGTACAAATTGAAAATGGGATCTAGAGGAAAAATTTGAATTTGGCTCTTCTGGTGGCATATTACCATCAAAAGATGAAATTCCATTCGATTGTGTTAGTATCTGTGTGTTCCTTTTTATCAAAAGACAAATCTATTTTGTCTTTGCTTATTTTATTTTCTTTAATGTACCCTAAAGAACACACAAGGATTTACCTCCTCGATGTTTCCTGTTATGAATTAATTTTTATTGTAGCCAACTACTCTTCTCTTCTGCTTAGCATAAACTGCCTTCTGGTCTATTTTTATGTCCCACTATTTAGAATAAAGAAATTATATGTTTCATACGATATTTTCTTTTTTGGTATATCCAAGACACTAACCCATTCTTTGGTTGGATAGAAAATAAGAGGAAAGAAAATATGAGAAGAGAAAATGGATTAAAAAAAACAATTTTCTCTTGTTTGGATGAAAAAAAAAAAGTGAGGAAAGAAAAAATTATAGTGGATCTCATAAGAAAACTTTTCTCCTTTAACATGAGAAAAAATAGAGAGAATGATTTGACGTCAAAAAATTACAATTTTATCTTCATATTCTTTTCTTTAACCATAAAATAAAGGATAAAATCATTTACATAAAATTATATTTTTTTTTCTCTCACTTTTTATTCAACAAAATAACAAGAGGAAAAAAAAAAATTTCCCTCTATTTTCCTTTCTCTTCATTTTCTTTTCTTTCATTTTCTCTCCTAATCCAAACAAAGTATAAGATTTTTACCTAACCGATGTAATTGAAGAATCGGGCCAATAACCGGTTCATCGGTTTTCGGTTTTCGGTTTAAACCAGCCAGGTGAGTCCGGTTTTAATAACTACGCTTAAATACCGTTTCTCCTATAGAAGAAAATGTTTATATGGTTTATTACAACACCAAGACAAACTATACCACCTTTTCTCAACTCCTTTTACTGCAGCAACTTTAACACTGCCGATCCACTAACTTTGTCCGCAATCAATCAAATATGTAAAGTTAACTAAAATCATGAGTGGGGAGAGAGTTCTAGTATAAGAAAATGTTAATTACTCGAATAATATATGAAGTGATAGTCGATTTTGATTAATGAAGATAAAGATAGGAAAAATAAATAAAAAGTGAAAGTTCAAATTTTTTTTTTTTGAGTTATACTAACATATAATTATTACCATGTTAAAATTTTCTAATCAATATTTTAAAAGTACCAATTATGGTGTATAATTAAAAAAAAATACAGTATTTTTATATTATTTTATTTAAAGTAACCCTTTTTTTCAGAAAAAGTATTTGTCATTATTATTATATCCAATATTCCTAGGTATGATTGCAGTGGGGTAAATTGTACAACTGTGAAGTCCTTTTTACAAGCAAGAAATAACAGCAAAGAAAGCAAAACCAAGTAGTCACATCGGTTCTCAGATTTTTCTGAAACCGAGAGACTAGAGTGTCCGATCATAATTGGAAAAGGGGTCCTGGCCAAATACCATTTGACATGAGATAAAATATAGAATAATATCTTACTAAAAATTTCAATTTCAAATGCTTAGTTATTGGATAAGAATTGCATGTGCACAATTATTTTCAGAAATATTGTTCTGTTTTATTTTTTTTTTCAAAAATATAGTTCTTATATTAAAAAAATTTACCGCAATATAATAGACAAAAGTTAGTCATTTGGAAAATGGGGTATTTTGTTTATTTTATTATGGTAAATTTTTATCTTATATTGATGTAAAATACCAATAATCATATTTTTAAAAAAATTCAAGTGGTTGAATAGAAATAATTAAATAATTTTAGAAATAGATATTGACAAGGATACAGATTTTAGACTTCTTAATCATAAAATTTCTTATACCATTTTAAGAATTAAGTATGTTTAATTCAACTTTAAAAATCTATTTATAAACGAAGGATGTCTGACTCTTGTAAAGACTACATAGCTCTCAAGAAATAATGATCAATTCTCCATAGAGAGATGAAAAACAAGGATATTCTCCGAAAAGAGAATCAAGTGAGGTGAAATGTCACTACAACGAAGAGATAGGGCACATCAAGTCTCAATGTTAAAGCTGAGAAAAAACTTAAAAAGTAGAATTCAACTAAGGGGAAAAGCTCATGTAGCTTAATTCTCAAATGATGGGGATCTGTATGATCAGGTTGAAAGTGTCAATAATGAATTCTCATTTAGAATGATTCTAAAAGAAATCACTATTGACATGTGTTTAATATTTTGCAAAACAGATAGAGATTTTGGTGAATTTATTACATATATATATATATATATGGCCCCCAAATGATTTATTTCTCATAATATAGTCCACGTAAAAAATTTACATTTGTATGGGTCTGGGTTTGAATTCGCCACAACCTGTGGCGAATTCAGATTTTTAACTTTTAAAAAGGTCTGAATTTGCCACACCCTGTGGCGAATTTAGACTTTTTTTCTTTTTTCTTTTTAAAAAGTCTGAATTCGCCACAGGATGTGGCAAATTCAGACTTTTTTCCTTTTTTTTATAAATGTCTGAATTCGCCACAGGGTGTAGCGAATTCATACTTTTTGTTTTTTTTTTTAAAATGTCTGAATTCGCCACTGGAGGTGGCGAATTCAGACTCCGGCCCATACAATTGTAATTTTGTGTTTCAAGCCATATTTTGATATACAATTTATACTACAACCATAGAAATGCAAAGAGGCCGATTTTGGTAGATTGAAAATGAAAGTTCAAGATAAAAGAAGAATTTACCTTGAAGCTCGCAAATAACTAAGTACAAAATACTCTCAATGTGAGGTGTGTGTTTTTGGCTAATGTGAACGTTATTTTACGAGGAGAAATAATCTGTATATAATTATGAAATAAATTGGGTAAATATCTAAATTAGTTCTAACATTTTTAATTTGATATCAATTTAGTCTTGACAAAATTTATGACATCAATTTAGTCCTAAAATCTTAAAATTCGATATCAAATTGATCTTAACATCAAATTTAATTTTGAAAAATCTAAACAAAATAAAATAACAGTAAAAAACTCTTTCTTCTTATTTCATGACTACATTTCTTTTTCACCAGCAAGCTTGGCGCCCTAAGCTTGGATGTTGCTATATGGTGGGAGGAGGGGGCACTAAGCGTCCTGGTGAAGAAAATAAATAGTCATGAAATAAAAAGAAAAGTGTTTTTATTAAATTTTTAATTTTTTCTAAATTATTCAATATTAAATTTGATGCTAAGACTTATTTGATGTTAAAATTTAACATTAAATTGATGTTAAAATTTTTGTCAAAATTAAATTGATGGCTAATTTTAAAAATGCTGAAACCAATTTACATATTTACATAAATAAATTCTATAAACAGAAAGTAGCACTTGCAATTTTAATTAATTCATTCGAGAGATATCATTGTGACATCAACCGTAAACAACTCTGTAAATTCACGCAGGAGCCCATTTTCTCTCGAGGACCTTCCGAATGCCCACTTGTTATATTTTGAACGATGTAACGAAATTAAAATTACTTTTCAGTCATTTCAGTGAAGCATGGATGTTACAACTTACCAGACATGACATGTTAATCATTAGAATTGGTGGATTTTTTACCTGTTTAGCAAATTTTATTGTCCATATTATGCGTCTGAGAAAAAATTTATAAGTGTATGATTTTGGGTCTGAAATTGCAACTTCTTGTGACGATTTCAGACCCCATTTTTTTTTAAAAGGGCCTGAAATCGCCACCTTCTATGGCAATTTCAAACCCCAAATATTTTTTTTTTAAAAAGGGACTGAAATCGCCACCCCCTGTGACGATTTCAAACCCAGATTTTTTTTATTTAAAAAAAGGGTATGAAATTGCAATCTATTACATTTGTTGCTTCTAGTAGGAGATGAGTTGTTGGTCTCCTTTCTTAGGTTGTAGTTGTTTTCTTTCATTTCAGACACACGAAAAAGAACACTATTGATCTATTTTAACATATATGTGACGTAGCGAAATAATCAGCAAACGATTATGATGGTTTACCGATTTTTTGGTAAAATATTAGAGAACAATGAAGATGAAAGGGTTGTATAGGACAAGGTCGAACTGAGTGATCACATTTTGATAAAAACTGTTACGGACTAAACTTGGTCTTGACTTAGACTCCTGGTAACTGAGATATGTAAGGATACACGACATGGCATGTCAACTTATCCCTTATCATATCTCGGGTCAACCAGTCGAGTTCATATTATCTCGGGTTCAACTGGTTGGGGGATGGTTACTGTTACATAATAATAATGGCTAGGAATAGCTGCCAGCACTAAGTGACGGTTCAATGCCTCAAGAGCATTATGAAGGCTTTAAACGACCCATTTAAGCATCATTAAAAGTTGTTACACAGATGTTAAAGACTACTCAATACCTATAAACGTCCACTAACATAGTAAGACTATATAAGGGAAGGTACTGCTCATTATAAGGGACGTGTTCAAATTTATCGATAATACATATAAGAAATACACTTGGGCGTTGGAGTGTCTATGCAGGTCCGCCGCCGCTCAAGCTGAGTTCATCTCTCCAAGTTCTTGAGTTACATACTCAGGGTCCAAGTTACAGGGTTGCAGAGCCATCTCGAAAACCTTTGTAACATTGGTACCATATGTGGGATAAAGTGGAGATACGGATACAAGCAACAACCGTTTATAGGAAACATGGCAATCACGCACGAAGAATCTAAAGCATATAAATAGGGCACCCCAAAAATGAATCAAATTGGAAGAAACACTTGTGAATTCTCACACACTCACACACGTAATTCCCTTTTAGGAGAAGAATCAAGTAATTCCCTTTTACTTGCTTTTCTGTCTTTTAATTTCTATAGGATTAGTTTCTATCTTGTAATTCCTTTATTTTCTTGTTGTTCATCAATTTGTTTCTGGTTATTGTATGACTTTTAAATTAATAAAATATTTCATTCATAATTTCCCTCTCCAAACTCGCATTCTCATTAAAAGAATCTCCAATATGTGGGAATTACATAGTGATGCCCAACTCTTTTAAATATTTATTTGATTTTGTGGTGAACGTAAGCGATTATAGACCAAGATTCCCATAAAACAATATGTTTTTCAAAAAAATATATTACAAGAAAAACATAGATTAATGACAAAATTTAGTGAGAAATTTTTTTTTGTTAATCGCTCGCTAATTAGCAAGAAAATTGTGAGGAACTAGCGAGAAAAATGTAGATTTCTAAAAAAAAATGCGGAGCAAAAATTTTAGTGAGCAATTAGCGGTGGATCAGCAATGACATTATCCTTCAAAACATATATTTCATAGTTAAAGCATTTAGCAAGAGAAAATCCCTCACTACTCCCTCACAAACAGTTAAAATACCAACAACGAGGGACAATTTCATCACTTGTCCTTTGCAAACTCAACATAATTTAGTAAGAAAAATTTCTCTCGCTAGTCTCTCATTAATATTTTTAATTAAAATAAACCATCCTTCCCCTTTTAGCAAGGAATTAATCATTCGTTGATCTCTTGCTAAACTTTTAACATTTCACTTTACGTTTATGCGAGGGGTTGTTCTCTAATGAATTTCTCGCAAACTCTCAACATAATTTAGTGATAGAATGTTCCCTCGCTAACCCCGCAGAAATCTCTTAATCTAAATTAAGTATTCCCCCCCCCTTTTAGTGAGGGATTAATCCCTCGCAAATCCTTTGGTAAATTTTAAGGTTAAGAAAATTGAACTAGACATCAAACAGGTCAAGACACTGGTTAAAAGGTTCATTGGTTCAATCGTTTTAATTGAATTCAATCAGAGCGTAATAAGATATATGTAATTTATATAAACATACATACATATAATTAATATATATATATACACACACACACACACTATAAAGGGTGAATTGCACAAATCACCATTGAGGTTTGTTAAAATTGTACTTCACCCCTAACTATGGGCAAAATTGCACTCCACCCCATTTTTTTATTACGACTAATCACTAATGATATGTTAGGTTTATGTTTTCATGTCATGTATGTTATGTTTTCAAAAGTTTGTAGAGAAAATGGTGACGACAATAAAATATTGTTTCATGTTTTAGTATTTTGTGAAGAAAATAGTGACACAGAAAATAAACAAAAAATACAAGATTTTATTATTTTTTCTTTTTTCATTAACCTAATAGAAAACACAGGGAAAAAATGAAAACAAAAAATTTATTAATAACTGGTGATTAATCCCTAAAAAAATGGGTGGAGTGCAACTTTGCATAGTTTGAGGCGGAGTACAAACATTAAGAGTGGTTTGAACAATTTACCCTAATATATATTTGCATACTTATCATTGATTTAGACTTGGTTTGATATTGTTGTGGTTTTCTAAAATCTAATAAGCTCTTTGTGTTCTTTAAATGTGACTCTTGAAAAGCTACATTAATATTGTTTGGTAAAATAATGTAAAAGTGGCTCTGAAATCGGACAATGTCATTTTATTATTAATGTTTGATATATCAATATTGATTTCCTTCTTATCAATATTTGTTGTTTAAAAATATCTTTTTACTTGTCAATATTTCATCTTTTCTCAATTTGTTATCGACACTCTATATAAATATTTTAGATCAAGGCCTCTACAATATGAAGAATTGAAGACTCATTCAATAGTTCATTTGAAGGGTGGCAAAGGCAATGGTCACAAATATAAAAATGGCAAGGGAAGACAACCTTTTTGTGTTATAAATGAAATTCTCCTAGTCCCACATTGCTCAAAATAAAAAGTAAAAGACAAAACTTTTGTTATAAAATGAAAGGAGTTCATTGGACTGGACTTCTCAATTTCTGTAAACTGCTCACTCACTTAAATTAAGATCACTATTAAAAAAACACTCAATAGCAACGTAATTATCGACATATTTATGTACATTACCGACAGATTCCAAAGTTACCAACTTTATTGACTTTGAAAATCCATCAGTAATATTTTTTTGGTATCTTTTACCAACGTATAATAATATCTGCCAATAAGTGTTCAGTGGCCAAGTACGTCGAAAATAGGTTGACTTATCACTTGAGTTACCAATGGAAAATGTTGTCAAATAATTACCATTTTTTTAAAAGAATTATTTATTATTTAAATTGTAAACTAATAAACAAATTATATCCAAAACATGAAAAAATAATATAAATGTCATTAACTATAATTCATCATCTCTTACATAACTTCATACCCTAAACCTTAAGACAATGTCTTACATACTTTCATATCATAAACTCTAAGACATTAAATTTTAAATTTATTTAAATTTGATACATCATTTGATATTTTTCTCCACCTTAGAGGATTAAGGATTACTCGACTTGAAAGGATCCTCATCAAACATGATCCTTTACTCTAAGATGAAAATTGGTTATGTCCCTAGACGATATACCTGAGAAACAATCCTATAACCCCTAAAATCTAAGTTGATAATTGTCTGTCTTTTGACTGCTTATCACCATTTTGCCTCTGCACCCGATGAGGCTCAATTTACTGAAGATTGTGCCTTTCCAATTCCTCAACCACTTGTTTCATGTGAGAAATTTGAGCTTCGAGGTATTCCACCAGTTGGTCGACCACTAAAAATCAACGACAACAATGGATCAGTGTTGGCTCGATGTGAGCCATACAAATCACTAACCCACTGATCAAAACCCTAACCCTAACCCCACACACTAGATCCAAACCCTAACCCAACAAACCAAAAAATTCACAACATACATTAATAAAATAAAACCTAAACATAATGATCAAAACCATACCTAATCCCAAACTCAAACCCTAATCCACATAGCAAACAAATGACAACCAAAAAGTAAAAAAATTCAATTACAATGGTGGTGGTGGTGAATGGCTTGGTAACTGTCTTATTGGCGCGGTGGGGGCACAACTTTGGTGGTGGAGGGCATGACAATGGCGGTGGTAGAGGGCATGGTGGAAGATGCAATGGGGGCGGTGGTAAAGGGAGTGGTGGGGCATGGTGGGGAAGAAAGGAAAGGAAAGTGAGAGTGAGAAAAGTGGAATAGTTAGAATCGAACGTCCATGCAGATTAGGGTATATATGCTAATCTAACTGACAAAAAAATTTGTCAATAAGGTCAAAATGAGGCATTCTCAAAATTGCACCCTTTTCAATGGAATATTCCATCGATATGCACATTAATTGAACATTGCATTCCGAGAGAGCGACAATCTCTCCACCCAAACGAAATTCAAATACCGACGAAATATTCTGTCAGCAACAACCTCAAAACACTAAAAAATATTACCCTACTGTCGTCGGAATATTCCATCAGTAAGATGTTGACGCTAAATAGTGAGGAGTTTTCCCAACGGTTTTAGAGTCGGATTATAAACCCATCGATAAGTTCTGGAGACATAGTCTTTCGAAGGTGCTTCCAACATTTTTGGGCCAAAACTCCGTTGAAAGCTTCGATGGATAAATTTCGTCATTAAATCTTACGTTATTTATTACCTTTTTAGTATGTTTTGAAACCAATTCTTATTTTTTGCTCACAAAACATAAAACATAAATGTTTTGCTTTATTAATTAATTTCTAAAAAATGTTACACATTTATAAAAAAGAAGTAACTCACTCATAAAGAATTTAATGTGCAAGAACCAATTTGTCACGACTCCCAAGAACTTAAAATGGTGGGTAGAAATGCATGAATATTTTTTATATTTTAACATGTTTTTTTTCATGTAAGAGGTCTTTTTGACTTGAATTGTGAACAACTTTTAGAAGATATGGTTCTTGACATACTACAAGAGTTTGGAGTTCAATCATAGACAACTCTCATTTCTAAATATTGTCTACACAGCAAGTCAAAAGAACTTGTGTGTGAGAGAGTATAAGATATAAAATCATTCAATGATCATTATCCAATAGCTTAAGGTGTTGCGAAAGATGGTAAAAGCGACTCACAATCAATGTCAACTGCATAATGAATTCAAAAGCGCTCTCTCTCTCTCTCTCTCGTGTTGTGATCATGTTAATTTGTGGACTGCAATGAATGAAAATCTGAACCATATTTTTTGTTGTTTTGCTACGTCAAGTTTCTTTCCTTTTTTTCATTTTATCACTTCACTTGCTTCCAATTTTACCTTAGTCCTGATCGAGAGTGTCTCTGACCTCATCTCTGCCTCAGGTGTACTGTTGTTATTAGCAATCTGTGTCTTCCTTGGCCATTATTTTCTTGAGGTAATAACAAAATGCTAACATTGCAGGGGGAAAAATCATTGTCCATTTCCCAGTCACATGAATATAGATTTTGTTTCAGAGTGATTCAGTGACTATGTATTGTGCTGCACACAATGAATATGTCATGATAAAAAGTTGTCAGGGAGGCAGTTTTTCACCATGTTTAAATTAGGTTTTAGCCAAATCTGTTGTTTCCTCCAATTCAATAAAACCAAACAACTATTGTTAATTGATTTGTTATTTGCTTTCAGTTTATGTTGCATCATGTTTTAATTATGTCGTACTCTTAGTAGGTTGGTGTGTCGGATTGCATATATCTATATCTGCCTAAATTTTGTGAACATCAATTGATGATTATTCAGTGTCAAAATGTTCATATCAACATTTAATTGATTTAAATAACTCAACATTTATTTTACTTAAATAAGATTTTAGGATTTTTATGATTTAACTAAAGTCAAATTAGATACGCAGTTTAGTGAACTACTAAGTACCAAGGAGTTCCATTAAAAAAAATTGACAAATATGTTGGAGTAGTACTATAAACTGTCTCTTGTTTTTTTGGGTATATATGTACTATATATACTCCCAACTTTTGAAGCTTGGAGAAATGAATTATGACAGTTAACTCAATTTTATATAAGTCAAGAAACTTCGTCCCGTTTGACTTAGTGCACAAACCATATATTATGCAACCCAACCCAAATGAAAAAAAAAGGGAAATTCTTATCTCATGGAGAAAATAATTTTGTGTTCCACATTAATTATCTATATTTCATTTTTATGGGTCCCAATATTTTACATCATTTCTAAATACCATTTTAATGATAAATAATAAATATGATGCACAAAATCATTTGGTCCATGGTGGATGAAAAAATTTCTCTTAAAATTACCAAGTGAACTTTAAGGAATGTGATATAATCATGAGTAAATCATGTGACGAGAAAAGTTAGCAAGTTTCATATAGTACGAATAATTTTGATATTATTAAAATAAATTTGCATGATTCAAATTTATTTAATATTTTTGTTAGGAATATCAACTTTTAGCTCAATGTGCAACATTTTTTAAAATATTTTTTATTTATATAAGATCACTTGTTTTTTTATTTAAGCCATGCATGTTGGCCTACTATAAATGCGAAATTCTTTACATGTTAGTTTTTTCTTTCTTTCTTTTTCGTCTATATAACTCAAATATGAGATTTTATTTAAGGAAAGCAACTACCAAAAACCACTTTATTCAATTAAATATTAGTGCAAAATTTTAAAGAAACATGTCAGCGTGTAAGAACTTTTGCCTAAATTTATTATCCCAAATAAAATAAATAAATAAAATGAGTCATTTCATTTCATTACATTTTAACGATTATCTTTGCTTTTTTATTAAAAGAAATCTAGTATTAAATATTGCTTAGGAAATTTTAGGTAAGGTTGATAGTTATAAGGTAAAAACTTTAACTATCGGGTAAAGTTCACTTAGATTACATTATATCTTCACTTTCACCGTAATCAACCACATTTGATTAACTTTACTTTATTTAAGATATTATAAGTAATTACGGTGTCCATGACTCAACTCGATCGCTCAATATCGGGCTTTTGTTTAACTAGGTTCAGGTTAAGAAATTTGACTTAGTGCCTTTTCGGGTTGAGTCATATTTTTGGTTGTTTTAGCTGGATTCGAATTCAAATAATTATCTAAAAATTATACTCTCTTTAAATAATTAATGATAAATTATAAGATTTATAACTCACTTAGTATATTGTTTCATATAACACAATGTTATTTTTATATTTATAATGTGATTTGTTTAAAAACATGTATTATTAAATATTTCTTGAATTTTATTTTTTACTTATAAAATTTTATGACTTTATTACATACTAACATCTAAGTTTTTAAAAGTAATTTCAAAGTCAGGTATAGTTTAATGATCAAGTGATTTAATGCCTAAAAGTTGAAATCTTAGTTGTGATACCGGTACATTTATTGACATTAAATTGTATAATAAAGTGTTTAAAATAACTCGAAATGAGCCCTCGTAGTTAAAATGGTTGACTATTAACTCCTGTAGTAGTGGAATGATGCCAGGAGGGCGCCAAGCTCCATCGACACCAGCGTAGTTGTGCTTGGGAAGCGCAATGGCATTGTGCAGTGTAGTTGTGCTGTGTGAGTGCAATGGTGCTTTGCGCCGACTTCAAAATCCCACATTGCTTGGTTTGGAGTGTGGATGTGTTAGTCTTCCTCTATAAATAAAGTCTTATCTCATGAGTTTTAGCATACGTTAGAGAATAATTATTTTATTATTTTTTCACAAGTACAAGTAAGGGTCTTTCTTAGTGTGGACTCTTGCAAAGTTTTAATTGTGCCTTTGGGGAGTGTGAGAGCTTAAAGGCGATCGTTCAAATGTTCTTCACAAGTGATAAGTCCTCTAGCCCTCTCTTTTGTCTTTTATGTCATTGTTTACAGGTTGTTGGCAATGGTGCCAACGCAATGGCACTCCAGGGGTGCAATGGCGCTGGTGCTAGCCTTTTTTTTTTGTGGCGTCAGTGCTCCAATGTTGTCATAATGTTGTAGCATTTACAATTCGTTCCCAATTGCACTATTTCACCTCCAGTTATGTCGTTTATTTATTTAAGTTTGTCTTTTAATTCTTATGTCAGTTAGCAACATTATTAGGATTCCTTCCAAGTTCGTTGATAGCGACGTAAGCTCTTTTGCAACTCCAGGCGACCTATTTCCAGGCCATGTATTATTTTAGAAATTATGAATTGTTTATGAAACCCCATGAGAAAAGACTTATTGTTTTTATGAAATTGTTTATGAAAACTATTTGCGAACTAATTTAGAAAAAATACTATTTTAGAACTACATGAGATCACTTGTTCTTTATGCATTAAATATCATGTTGCATGTGTATGAATATGATTATGTTAGTTTTCAGTTATCTATTATTAGTTATCATACTTTATGTTTATATCGTTTTCATGGGAGTAGATGTAAGATAGAACTATATGCCAGTGACTACCCTCGTTGACCTTAGTTTACATTGCATGATCATTGTGTAGATTCAAACATGTAGATTAGAGTGGTAAGATCATGAAGCCCGAACATATGGCAATGGCTGTGAAGCTCAGTATCATATAACTTAAGGCAATGGTCGTGATGCCCTACAACATCATCATGAATAGTTGTTCAAGATCCTTGTATCTAGAGAACTCCCAAACTTGATTATGTTTTAAATGTTTTTATGAATATGTAGTATAAACATTTTATGATTGATACTATATATATATATATATATATATATATATATATTGAATCTGCTTGTTGTCATGTATGTGAAATATCTCTTGTTATCGTGGGGTCTGTTATTCACTGAGCGATGAATCACTTCTCATCAATTTTATTTTTCAATAACGTTGAGGATGTTGGTACTCCTCTTCTTCAGAAAATTCGCGCTATTCATATCCTTGACGAGCTTCACTTTGCAATGGAGACAATTATCTTAATTAATAGTTTGTGTTATATAAATTTAGAGTTCTCCATTATAACATAGATATGAACCGTTAAGCTTTATGATTTCATTTTCAATATTTTATTTTAAAGGAAATGTTACATAATAAGTTTAGCTTCTTTTGTTAAAGATCAATTTGTTTATTTAATAGATTTTTTATTTAAATGCACATTTTAATGAAAATCGTGTGATGTTAGAGACTTCTGTAAGAAAACTAATCTTCAGCGTGTCGATGAAATTTTGGGGTGTTAACAGAGAGCGTTGCCCCCTTGGAACTTGCTATGCGGCCTCTCCATCCACAAAGGTAACTTAGTTGTAGATGATTCAAATAAACAGTTACAATTAACATTGCCTTCTTTGATCGCGATCCGGCTCTTGCAAGCTTTTGGATGCTCATATCGTCTACAATTCTGTTTATTTTTCTAAAACATTTATTGTTTCCTAGTTTTTTTTTCCCTTTAATAATTTTATCTTATTCTTGCTTTGGGCAACGATTTGGGATTTCACCTTTTCATTATCTATTGTGTTGTGGTTCTTAAGAAGTTTCTGCATTCTTATTTTTAATGATGAATGAGTACAAATTATTTATTTTTGTCAAAAAAAACTTTAAGACATGTTGATCTAATTTGACCACATCATTATCAATATTTAGTGAGTTAAAACATGGAGAATTGACCCAATTCAAAAAATGAGCTAAGTATAGAAATTGATATATATTATATATATATATATATATATATATATATATAATGAGGACTCATTAGATAAAAAAAATATGTATGTGTTTATAAAGCATATTTAATATATATTTTATAAACATTAATAATCATTAATTTTATTTTAAAATATTTAAAAAACACATAAAATATTTAAAATTAATAAACTCACACACAATTATTTCTCCATTAGAAGAAGGTGAGTGATGTGCCCCATCCTGCTGCTATTGCTACAAGTATGGCATTGGAGAGGGATTTAATTCTCCCCCGAGCCGGGCCCCACCGAGAGGATTTTGTCCTGTCTCCCTTATCCCACTGACACATACATTCATACATACTATAAGCTAGCTAGTTGTACGTAGTCTAATTAGTACACCTAAACCCAACCCTCCCTTTTAATCCTCGGTACAATGAATTTCATTTTTATATTATAAACTTTTTCAAAAATCCACTTCTCATCAAAGACATTTGGGGTTCTAATTTCGGAGGAGTCATTTTCATGACTTTCTTGTGTGTCCATGGCCCATTTGGGGTTCTATTTAATTAATTTCGCTTAGATTTTTATTTCTTTCCTTGAGGGGAATCCCACGCGCTCAATAGCCAACTTCCATATTGATTTTCTAGATTAAATAACATGCATGTTGAGTGGGAGAGAGAGGGAGAGAGAGAGAGTTATTTTTTTTCCTTTGATAATTGATAGGATGAGATCCACGTACCGCCATTAACATGGCTAGGAAATAACATTACATTAACTTCTTGACATTAATTTTAAAATTTTATCACACACAAATATGATATATATATATATATATATATATATATATAATTAAATATTTATAATAAATTTATAATATTTTTTATATGAATGCAACTTAAAAAAATTTTAAATATAGTTTGAATATGTTAATTATTAATTTTTTAACACTTTTAAACATGTGTAATACATGTGTCAGATGAGTGTTTTTGTGTGTCAATATTTACTGTATGTCAAATACAAAACCGTCAGAAGTGTCCATACTTTCCTAAGATGAGACACTATTATCATTTTGCCACCCTTCAAAGCAAATGTAGCAAAAATATGAAACAAAGAATACCGCAACTTGAGAGCCCTTTTGTTCCCTAGGGTTCGAATGGACCAATGTATTTATTTACTAATTTATATAAGTAGGTATTTAAATGTTCCATTCTTTTTTCCATTTTAGGTACAAAGCCAGTTTTACTCTAACTACAAGACATAGATCTATCTATTTATTGGTTCCTACCACATCAAAAATTGGCCTATTGGGGTAGTCCGTTGGACATCCCAAAAATTACCCACCCATGTTGCTGGCCTGCCCCTATTTGTAGGTTTTGAGATTACAAATGTAGGAAGGTCTGTTTATACTCTAAGTGGAACACAACAGTTGCCAAGGTTTTTACCATAACGGGGGGCAACATAAAATCAAGGAACCGTAAGAAAACAATTACCGGGTCACATTGAGAAATTGCATGATGCATTTTACTGGAAAAAATAAAAATGGCTCTTGTACACTTTAGACATACATTGGTATTAAAAAAAAAAAAAAAA
>QANU01074831.1:10380-113561 GCA_003254905.1 Nissolia schottii | reverse complement strand
CCCCTCTCCTCCATCTCCTCTAGATTGTGGAGGTGCCCTTGAAATTGTTACTAAGACTTGTTGGAATAGTGATTAGCTCTCTATGCCAAGTAATGCAATGCAACTACTATGATTAAAGGTTCTAGTTTGAAGGAAGTGTGATTAATTGCTTTTGTACTGAAATTAATGTGTGCATCTTGTGAATCTTGTGAAGCATGCACTTAAATCTCGAGAAATTCTTGTATGATTACTAGTAATCATGAGCAATATCAATCATTGACGGTTTTTACCTTTTTGTTTATTTTTTTAAAACACTTTAAATTTAATCAATCACTAATGGTAATAATATTATTCATAGATCACGTCCTTTAAATGTGTTTTTGTAAGCATGTAAGCGTTTATTTTTAAATCTCTACCCTCTTCTCCTTGTCCGAGCTCGTTTGGAAGTGATTAGTGTTTACATATGCGATGTGATTCGGTACATGTCTTCTCAATTAATTATATATTAATGCTGCTGCTGCTGCTGCAGGGAAACTAATGGTACTCCATTTTATAGAAACATATTTGTCGATATGGTTGAACTTTTTGAAGGTATTCTACATTAATTGCTTGCTTGATGGCCGGTTTTAATTGCTTCGTTGGGAGTGAAACACTTTCTGCGTGGCCTTTCTTTCCCTAATTTATCCATGCACATCCTTAAGGAGACAAGTTTAATCTCTCATATATACATGTGTGTGTGTGATGGGAGATTTGTATTGTTAGATTCATTGGAATTATTGGCTACAACTAATTGTGATCTTTTATGTTTTTGTGAAAAAACGAGCCACGGGTAGTTTTGGGCAGAGGTACACTATGAATGAGGTTAGACATATAACTTAGATAGTTTTTATAGTAGTTTAGACAATTATCTATTCTTTTTTTAAGCTAATTTTTAGAAATGAATTAGATTCACTCGATTTTAGTATTATATCTAAGTATCCGTCTTCTACTTTGTCTTGAACCACATGCAAATCTAAGTCTCCTCTTGAGAGTGAGGAGTGAGGGCAGATGTGTTAAATTCCACATCTAATAAGCATAGGGCTTAGATAGGGTTTACAGTAGCTTAGATTAGATAATTCTTTAGTTTTTGGATTGAGTAATTAAACTCGCCCAACTTTGAGAATTCAACTTTGGCTCGAGATAGTGACGGTACTGTTATGGTAGTAGTATTATATTTTATAATTAAAACCTATAGGGAATGTACATATACTAGATAGAATAGAATAATGATTAACTAGCTAAAATAGGCAATCTTTTTATTGAAAAGGAGCCATAGATTAATTAGTGCACTCATGAGCCAAACACATATAATTGGTAAAATTCATCTATACTGGTCAAAGTTGCATGTGCGATCTAGCAAAATATTTATGGCAATAAGACAGACCTATGTTGTCTTCTATAACATTATAGATGCCAGTTAAAAATAAAAATGTGAAAAGCATATGGCCTCGGAGGATTAGTGTCTTTGGAGTATATCATAGACATCAGGGAAAGCTATTTTCCCAATTAAACCCCTCATAGCAGCTTGGAGAACGACCCCTTTAATTTAGAGAACAAAAAAAGCAGCTCTGATGTTCATTTAAAAAATTTAAATCAATTTTAAAAAAGAAAGTGGTTCTGATGAGGCACTGTCTCCTTATGGGAATATCTGGTTAGGTCATCTTTAGGTTAAAAAGAGAAACCCTTTACTCAATTATTGCCAAAAGATAAAAACCCAATACGCTGTGTGTTAGCTCGTTGGAAGAATATTAGGAAAAAGTTGCTTTAATTGCCCTTTGAAAATTGGTAGAGCTTGACTAATGATGATGATAATTTGCAACTTTCAATCTGCACAAGACTAGAAAGAGACGATGTGGGACGCTTACTTTGAAAATAATTTCATGATCCTATATTTTAGGCAATTAGTTTTGTTCAAGAGAAATTATTAGTTGATAAACATCTTGGGTAACTTTGTGACAATCTCTCACAAAAGTTTTGTGGGATCTATGTGAATTTTACTATGATGAGCTTCACACTTTTGTGAGAGAAGTTATCCCATAATTGTCCAAAATGTTTGCCAACATAGTATTCCTCTTTTTAATTTCATCCAACTAAAATGTCATTGATAGGACTCGTGATTGGAGAGTGCAATTAGTGCATGGTCACTTCACCAATTTATGATTTTATTTCGAGTCATACTTTACCTCTTTTTTCTCAAAGAATGTAATTGTTATGGATTAACATTGCAAAACTTGTTTTCTTACCGTGTCATTTAATTAAATTTTGTCACTTAAGTTAAAAAAAATTGTGTGTGTATATCACTCTTTTGTATTAATTTGTTACCACGTTAAATGCACATTTTCTCTTTTCTTTTCTTGCTCTCTCATACTCCTCCTCCTCCTCTTCTCTTAATTTATTTTCTCTCTCTTCTCCTCTCCATCCTCATTTTTTTTCGTTCTTTTTTTTTTTCATTTATAAAAAATGTTTTTTTTCCTCCTTTTTTGTTGAGTTTTTCTAATTTGTTCTTTTAGTTTGTTTTTCTTCATTTATTATATACACTATTTTGATATAATTTTTTGTTTTTTAATTTATTTTTCTTCATTTATCACATAAGTTATGAATATCAGAATTTTCATTTTTTATATTCATTTGTGCAACTTTTCAATTTTTTTTTGTTAAAAAATTTGTGCATGTGTGCGAAAGTTTTTGTATTATGGATCAAAAGTTTGTGCACATTAGTACAAAAGTTTTCTTTTCTGTAGTTGTTTTTGATTTTGATTCCGTCATTTATTTTTTAATTTTTGGTTGTTCAAAAGTTTGTGCATGAGCAAAAAAGTTTGTGCATTCTTATTCAAAATTTGTGTACGTAAACATAAAAAATATATTATTCTTTGTTTTGGTTTCATTTTCATTTTATTATTTGTTTATACTTGTTGAAAAGTTTGTTCACGTCAGATTAAATGTTTGTGCAGTTGCTTTAAATGTTTGTGCATGATAGGAGTAAATCCATGCACTTAAGAGTGTGAGTGAGGAGCAAAAGAAAGAGAGAGTGATAAGTACTTTTCACTATTCGATGCACTGTAGACATGAACTGATTTGGTTCTGTATATGAAAAATGTTTGTGCATGTGTAAAAAAAAGTTTGTGCATGTGTAAAAGTTTGTCCATTCAGTATTGTTATGCGTATGTTAATAATGGCCATACAATGACAATAAAATCAGCGTATAGTTAACATTGCTAAAGTTAAAATAGTTAACTTTTTTCATTCACTATGGTAAAAGTCATGCGGATAAAAAAATTTGCTGTTGTGCATTGCAATTAAGCTCTTTTCTTAATATATAGTTGTGTAAAATTATATAAATGGATAATTTGATTTAGAGAAGATAGTTCTTTCTAATCCTTTAAATATAATATGCATTTATATTTTGAATTTAATTGCTATATATTAATAGAATAAAATTTTTACACATTGTTGTTCAATTAAATCAAGTCACATTAAAATTTGTTGATTCTTTTACTTATAACTTAAAAAGTTATGCATATGAAATGTTTTAATTGACTGAGAGTATTTTTACATTGTTAATACATAACAATTAAATTTTATTAATTTAATATTTTATATATTCCTTTTATCAATTTGATATTTTCAGTCTGAAATCTCTAAATTTCCCTTTTATTCTTGTTCACACGTCATTCAATTTTATTACAAGGACAGAGAGACCAAAACATTAAGAATTTAAGTAAAATATAATTATAAACACATATAATAGATCAAACTAGAAATCTCTGATGGATTGAAACGGAATTTTACTACAAAAGAGTTACATTTCTAAAAGCATAAGATTTGTGATTCAATTATAAGCTGCTTCTTTGAGAATGAGTATAATAACTGTGATGCATGACCAACCGAAAAGGTACAAAACGATATTACTTTGGTAAAATGAGTTTCTTTTAAAAGATTAAAAGTTGAAAATTATAAACGATTTTTTTTCCTATTTTACATTTGGGTAATTTGCACAAAATTACTCTCAATGTTTGTTGAAGTTGTTCTTCTCCTTAAAGAATTTGCAAAATTATGCTTCATTCCAGTTTTTCATTAACATTAATCACCAATAATTTGTTATGTTTTTGTTTTTAAAATTTTACACAATATTTGAGAAGTATGGAATATTTATATGAAATGAAAATGGAAATCAAATTATCTGAAGTTAATAGTAAATTCAGAAAATGAAAACAAAAATTTAATTGAACATTGATGGCCATTTAAAATAAAATATTTTGAGTAAACTGAAATTTTGCATTACTGTATGATAAAGTACCATTTTGACAAATTTCAAACGCAGTTTTAATTACCATTTTAATGGTTTTTGATACATTAATTACCCTTTTAATTTAATACGGTATATCATGGTGTTAAGCTAGTTAAAAGCTTGTTTCAAAGCTTAAATACGATAGATTTAACACTTGTAATATCAAAAGACTGTTGAATGTTACTTAAAAACAAATTGAAGTAAAAAAAATGTGTTTTAAGTTTTATAGCAATAAAAACTTATTTTTATCATAAAAGCAAAGAAATTATGTTTTCACTCTCAAAAGATTTATGTTCACAATTTTTAGCAAGAGTGCAATTGAACCCAATAAATTGGGTCTTGATAAGGAAGTGAAGTTGCACCTAATAATGATTTATTTTAGTTTAATTTTAAGAAATTATGATTCTTTTTTCTTTTTGTTGTTGCTTATTATGATTTGTTAACTTTATGAGTGTACTATTGTGCTATGATTCTTATAGGATTTTAAATATATGTTATTGTTAAGGTGGTTCTCATGTATGCTTCATGGGTAAATACCATTGCTTATAATTTTTTTTATTTTTGATAATTTTTAGAACTAAATTCATTGAGTTTTTTTATCAGTTTATGTTTTATATGATATTGACAAAATTTTTATCAGTCAAATCATTAAAAGAACTAATTTGTAAGATGTTTAGAGTTTTGCGGATAATTTAATCTTATAATATACCTCTCTCTATAAATATTGTATTAAAAAATATTAGTTTATCACATTTGATCATATGACACATTAATGTCATATTAGATAATGAAATGATTAAAAAATTCAATAAATTTNATATATATATATATATATATTATTTATCCCTGTGTGACACTTGAGAAACTACCTATTGTTAACCTTAAAAATGTTATTGATTACTATATTAACTACAAAAATGGTCCTTTTTTTGTTGCTTGTGAATTATGGACATATGATTATAATATAAACTTAGTGTGATTTTAGGTCTAAAATACTATTAAAATATTTAAATGTCAATACAAATAATTTTATATATTATTTTAAAACTATAAATATTTTTTTATAATAAGTAATATCTTTATTTTTACACTTTGTTATTGCAAGACCCTAAACGTTTTTTAGTGTACTATCGCTTTTATACTAGCATTTTAAAATTAATTCGTTTTGCAACAAGTTTGTTAAGTTTAATAGAGAAATGGCTTAGTAAAATCCAGCAGTGTTAAATCTCTGGCTAGTTGTCTCATTTTATGGAGATGTATATAAGTCAACGAAAAGATTAGTTACCATGCTCGCACCACACCAGTGGATACTCTAGTTGTGTAAAAAAAAGAAAAAAGTCCAGCACCTTAGCCACTTATTATAACGTTGCGCCATGTATGAAGTTTAGTCTGCTTAACTGCTTTGATGCATCTGATGGTCATGGTAGAATTATCCTTACCCCAATGGTCATGGTCTTGGAGGTATAAAAATTTTCAAGCTTTTTCCTGGCATGAGTCATTAACAATATGATTTAAAACATTGTCATTTATCCATTGTCGGATAAAACCACAAACCATTTTGTGCTCAAAAGCTCAATCTTCATCATATTTATTTTCTAGTTTTTGTGTAGAAAACATCGAAATATGTAATTTTTTTCACAAAGAGTAGATCCTTTATCTTGCCTTTCTATCTATGATAATTAGTATCATTCAAACAGATCATCCTGCCATAATTAGGCTCCATCGTTCAATTAAGCAAAATTTTCAAAATCCAAAACAGCTCTCATACCAACTGTTGGGAAAGACATGTATATGCAGCGGAAAAATCACAAGTACGTAGTGGAAATAATAACATTTCCTGCTTGAATTGAACCTACGAGAAATGTAATATATGGCCAACAATATATCCAATATTGCAAAAATTAGATAGGCAAAGCAAATAGAGCACGCACCAATTTTTAATGTAGAAAACCCCTAATGAGAGAAACAAAAAACCATGGGACCTAATCTAGAAAAATTATACTATGAAATATCAATGAGTATAGAAAAAGAATTTCACAAAAGTAATCTCAAAGACGAAAGTCTACTCACTATTAAAAGGACGGAATAAATAACAGAGCAACACACTCAAAAGACTCACACAGGATAAAATCAGTACAACCAAATAGGAGATAAAAATATTCTGAGGTTATCAGATGTCCGCAATTTATGGAACAAGTGGCTAAATTCGTGTTGAAAAAGAAATATAGTACTCAACAAATACTAAAACAAGGCAAAAAAGTATTTTCAGCAAAAGGAGCAAACAGCAACGGCGGTACTATTGTACGTTGTTATTGTTGTTGTTTTCTGTTGTCCGTTCCTTAAATTAGAACTGAATCTTTTTTTTTTTTTTTAATTTGATTCTGTTATAAGATAATAATAAATAAGATAAGCATTAGACACAATTTGATAAAGGCTCTAACACAACATGAGAAAGCATTCTACGACGGTCTGTCCATACTAGTTGCAGTTAGAGCAATATTTCCTTGAACCCCTTCTATTGGCTAGACTGAGTTGAAGATTGTGACTTGGAATGAGTTTGTGAATTGTTAACTCCTATGAAAACTAGAATTTGAGGAGTGAGCGGCCAAGATAGAAGCTCGAACAAGACTACTGGATTCATAGTTGAATTGACTTTCTTGTTGTACAATCATAGAGAAAACTCGATTAAGGTTAGAAAGGGGATGGATGAGCATGAGCATGATCTGAGATGGAGCGCCAGAGAAATGATCTGCTAGACCTTTGAGGAAATGAATGGTGTGCTCTGAATTAGACTCAGTGAGAGGATTTGGAACCAAGATGAGAGAAGGGGACTCGTTTGGGTGTAGAAAGAAGGGGAAAGCGGGATCTTGCATTTGGTCAAGAGTGTAGGAATTCACCGCAAGAACGCAAGGAATTGGAATCACCAGGGAAACTTGATGATCCACCATAGAAACGCGAGGAATAGGATTCAACAGAGGTATTTGATCAGCCATGGATCAATGAGTATGAATGAAGGAGAAAAAACTTTGGAAGAGATCGACGATTCTTCATGGAAAAATTCAAGAACCTTTGAGTATTTTGCTCAAAGAGAACTAATTTCCGTGGTTGAATCACCCTTTGCACCCAGGGCTATCGAAATGATCCTGGCCCGCGAGCTCGGCTCGTTTACTCGATTAAATGGGCGGGCTTTACATGCAAAAAATAGGTTTGTGAAAATTTGGAAAAAAAATGGTCTGACCCGTTTAAGCCCACAGCTTAAACGGGCCCATCCAGCGGGCTCACCCAGGAAATTTTTTAAATTTTTTTTAAAACCAAAAATCAAATTGTTATTTTTAAAAATTAAGCTAATAAAACTACATTATAATTGATACCTCATGTTCAAATTGAAGCCCAAATTGAAATTTTAGATCTTCATCTTGAAGCCCAAATTGCAAAAACTAAATTGCTAAGTTGTTTTATTTATAATTAAAACATTTTTTAGATATTTTAAAATTTGTTGATTATCGCGCAGGTTTAGAATCTAGGTGTTAATTAAATACATTCTCTTGTTATCCTTTTTTTTTTCTATCAAAGCTTTGCAAATAGCTTCTTAATTGAAAAAGGCTACTATTTGTATACCTATCCAAAATTAAAGATTTCGTAAGCACAATAAAGAGATAAACACAAAAAACCACAACCTTAAATTTTCTCTATTTATTACCATCAGAAATGGATTATCAAATTTTACATAAACTATTTCTTTCTGATTAATTAATAGATAGACGATAAAAAATAGTTAAAAATGACCGTGTATACTTATTCACAACTTTGTATTTAAATCATAAAAAATAAACCAAAAACGAGCCGGATCTTAAAAATAGGCACAATTTTGGCCCGGCCCGTTTGACACCCCTATTTGCACCTGTAGAATTCCTCTAAGAAAGCTCAGAATCAATGAAACATTTCTCAAGAAACTGAGGGATTCGTGGTGAAGAGCTGCTAATGTGAGATGGTAGCAGAGCCAAGAGAGGATCGATGAAGGAGATGTAATGGAGTTTCGGAAACTGATAATATAAGAAATTGATAATTGTAAATAGTTAACTACAATTATTTTCATATGGCATTAATTACACTAAAGATTTATTATTTAGACTTCTGCTACACGTACCCTAAACCCATACACCATACATACACTCGTATAAGAATACAGTGGGTCCTCTCAAATAACCACTCACTCCCACTCTAACCCACTCGCCCGTCAAAAACACGCATATCTCAAAATCTTTCCGCTTCCACTTTCTTCTGTTTTCTCTCTTCACTCTCGTCGCTTTCATCTCTCGTCACTCTCATCCTTCGTTCTCTCTTCACTCTCGTCATTGTCATCTCTCGTTGCTTTCTTCACTCTCGTACCCATCTAAAAGATTGTGCATTCAAATCACATATATCAGATTCTGCAAAATGCTTAACTGTAGCTTAAGTTTTATGCAAATCTATAAAGTTTTGTGCATGTGAACTAACATTTATAATGTTTGTCTACTAAAAATGTATAAATATTGTGAACTTATTTATGTTTGAGTAAAATCACAGTGTTGTACACAAGTACATAATGTTTGTGCACACAGTCATATAAAGTTTGTGCGCTACAATCAGATTTCATATTCTGCAATATTACTTAACTATACATTAAGTAATATGCATATATGCAAAGTTTATGCATTAGAATGTATAAAAGTGTGTACATATGTATGTGAACTAATTTTTATAAAGTTTGTCCATTCAAAATGTATAAATATTGTGAACTTATTTATGTTTGAGTAAAATCACAGAGTTGTTACACAAGTACGTAATGTTTGTACACTCAGTCATATAATGTTTGTACACACAGTCATATAAAGTTTGTGCACTAAAATCAGATATCATATTCTGCTAAATTGTTTTAAACTCCATAACAACACATTCCATAAACAACGCAAAATTGATTCATTCCAATAATGCTTCTATATGTGGATTTTGTATCTCAGAATAAATTGTTTGATAGGTTTGAGTGTGATATAGCTGAGAAAATCACATCGAAGTGCGTTTTCGTTTGTCATATGATTGAGAAAACCGCGTCAGGGGGTCGCCTGATGGTATTAACGAGGAAGGTCTAATGTAGACCACATAACTATCATTGATTAGGTATAAAACGGAGATGTATATACGGGTGTATGTAATATTGGTGTACACGGAGTATAATTGTTTATTAATTGTATTGAATCGATGTTTAGACTAGTTATCAAGCTTAGGTAGTACTAGTAGTCCTATGTGGGGTCATGACCAAATTGTGGATCATGAAACTTACATCTTAAGATAAAGGTCACTGAACGTACAAGACATCATAACCACCCTTACTACCACCACCACCAAAAATACCGTCTTTGCTGCCACCACCATCAATGGATATGCCTATACATTTTGATGTATAAGAGCTTAACAGAGATGTAAATTAACAAGTTAGTTGTTAGTTAATTTACACCACACTTTTTGTTATTAGTAAGTGGTTAGTTTTCTGTTAGAGATGTTTAGTTAGTTAGAAGTACAAGCTCATTACTTGTGATGCAATTTTTAGCATCCTCATGTATATAAACACTCACTTGAGTAAATGAAACAATTAGATTCAGTCTACTCAAATAGCTATAATAAATGCCGCAGAAACTATCATGAACGATCTTGCTTCTAGATGTCTGGAGTGACTACTATGTGAAATAAATAACATAAGTAAACCTTGATTACTCCATGATAACTATCCAGTGATTAAGTTGTTTATCAAGATTTGTACTATCATATTCTTAGGCTTGTCTGGCTAACAAACTTGATTAGCTTGGGTGCTAGTCTTGGCCTAACTGTGGGTCAAGACATGTGAGAAAATTAGTCTCTTGCATGTCGATGACGATTTTCAAGGTCTTCACACTATCCCGGTAAAAAAGCTAGCCTAAATAGTCCCTACAAAATACAAAGGTTGGACACGTTTATTCCCTCCGTCCTTCCCATTAATATACGGTCAATAACATGGAGGTTAACAGAGTAAGGTGGCATGTTAGGTCTCCACGTCATCCCTAAAATGGTCTGTGTAAATTTTTATTTCTGTCAAATTCATCCTTGTAAATTTTTTGGTTCAAATTCGTCCCAAAATGGTCCCTGCCATCTCAACTTCTACGCAATTTGATCTAATAAAGAAATTAGCAAATAAACGAGGAAGACTGTGTCAGCAAACACTTTATTGTGTTCATGTGTCCAACACACCGTAGACATCGACACACGACGAAACTCGTTCGACACACATGTCCCACGTGTCTGAAAGTGTAATACCCTAAAACTTTAAGAACTTATCTTATTTAGTTCTACTTTTATTTATTTTTAAAATTGTTCATTAGTTATTATTATTTGTTACTTATATTCTACACAATAAATTACGCACACATCGTGCAATATATCAAGTTCATTATGATAACCAGATATTTATATTAGGCTATCTAGTATTTTTTTTTTAAAGAAATTATGATATCTTGTATTATGTTATCTAGTATTTCATTTATATTATGCTATCTAGTATCTAGTATTAGGTAATATATCTAGTATTTTCTTCATGTTATGCTAACTAGTGGCACCAATTGAATAAGTCCATTGTTCTTTTATATTTACATACATCACGTAAATGATGACACCAATTGAATAAGTCCTATGCTCTTTTTCTATTAATTCTGCCTATGTAGCTACTAGGCCTTATAACCAAGGACGGCATCACATTTGACTCAATATATGTTCATTATTTTAACCAAACATGACAATGAATAGTTGTTGATTGAAAAATATTTAATACTCTTCAATGCTATATTTGAAATGTGAAAATCATGATCAGACAAAATTTAACTTTATAACCAAATGTTTCTCATAAAATGACAAGTTTCTATATTTTCTATTCTTTTCTATATGCATCATAAAATATTTCTCTTGAAATAACAAGTTTCTATTTTCTCTACCTATAAGCCTTACATAACTCTTGCTTCCTTTATATTTGCAACGTGAATGTTACTGATGAGACAAAGAGACAATGCATGACGGAAGCAGCATTAATATATATGTGTGTGTCCATNATATATATATAGCACAAATGACAAAAGTTTTCATGCATGCATTTATGTTTTATTGCACATTGTAGCCTATAAAAGACTAAGCTTACAAACCAGAAAAATGAATCTAGTAAATGAATGAAGTGTCTTGAGATTAAATATTTGCCCCTTGTGTTGTTTGTGTCTATGAGTGAGTGAGAAACGAGAGAAAAACATAAGTGAGATATATTGTTGTGAGGCTTTTTGAATAAAAGCAAGTTCCACAAGAGTTCTTGGATAACAACGTGAGAGTTCCACTGACTGCAAGTGACTCTGGTTTCTCATGTCAAATTTTAATGACCATTAATAATTATTTTTATGAATGATATTTTATTATGAGAAAAGTTTATGATATACCTTTTGAGAATATTATTAGAAAATATTTTTAGAATGTCTAAGAAAGATTGTTTTAGAAATATTTTATGAAAAATATTTATGAACTCATGAAAACCTTTTATCTACACTTGAGACCATATGATAGTAAATAAGGCATTGCATGTACAGCATGTTGGCACCATTTGCATGCCCGACTTCTCCGCACCCTGCTGGTCTCATCGTCTGCGCACGCTGCTTCTCCGCGTCCCCTGGTGTCGTGTCCTCAGGTTCGTTCCTATATTTCTTGCATTCAATTTGTCTTTTGACTTCAAGGTTTTACTCTATATTTTTATTTCCATTTTGTTAGATGGTCAATGGTCAATTGAATGGATTAAATGGAGGGTTATTTCATTGTCAAGGATATGCATATGTGCTCTCTACTGTTCATGTTAATTGTCATTTTTGTTAATGCACTTTAGTTGTTTCAATTATATGCATACTTATATTTTGGCATGTGATTTTGGAATGTTATTTGATGCTTATATGTTCTATTAAATGTAAAAAAAAATATAAAAAAAATTAATATTTCTTGCACTTAGTTTGTCCTTTTAATTTCATTTCTGGTGTGAGGAAGAGGCAAGACTACATGTGTCTCTAATGATGCAACGCTAGTGTGTTTGTAGTTTATAAGAGATTGAGGTGGTGGCTTGACTTTCGATAAGTTTGAATCAACAAATAATAGCCACAAATGGGGGTTGTATGTTTTTTTTCCTTTCTTTTTTTTTCTTAAAGCCAAATTGAACTTTATTAGCATGATATATATCTATATTGCACTTAGAAATAGAGCAGGCTTAATTTCCGTTAGCAATGCTTGATTCAACGATGCTGAATTAATTAAAGGATTAATTATGTTTTTAGTCCCTGTAAAATTTGAAAATTTGGTTTTAATCCCTGTATGAAAGTTTTAGTCCCTGCGAAAATTGGAAGTTTGTTTTTAGTCCCTGGAGCTGGATGGGAGTTGACTCCGCTGACGTGACTGCTAATGGCTCTGACGCGGCATGCTATGTGGAATGTCACGTGGCATAACCCAAGATAATAAAACTTGACCCGGATTGCCCACCCGACTCGACCCGTTTTTAATTAAAATTAAAAAAAAAATACAAACAGCAACCCAACCCCATCTGTTATCCCAACCCATCCCCATTTGTTATCCTCTCATCCCTCTCTCGAACACCAGGCCCTCAGCCTCCGTCTCTCCCCGCGGCTCCTCTCCGCGCCGTCGTCCTCCCGTACCCCACCCCATCCCATCCCAACCCCACCCCATCTACATCTCTCGAGCCTCTCATCTCTCTCTCGAGCCCCACCCGCGTTGGATCTCAGAGATTTGTGACTCTCTGTCTTGTCTTCTTCTTCTTCTTTTTTTGGATCAGTATGTTGGTGTTGATTTCGGATCTAAGGTTGAGAAAGAAGAAGGTTGGGGAGGAGAAGACAAAGGAGAGGTGATAATGGTGGTGGTTGGTGGCGGATTTGTGTGTGGGAGACAGGGAAAGAGTTGGTGGAGGGTAAGGGAGAAGAGGGTTGGCACCTTACCACCATCGCGATTTCAATTTTTTGCTTGGGTCCATATTTTCCCCCCTCTCTCTCACTGCGATTTTGCCTCTCATGCTCTCTACAATTTTGCTCTCTCTCTCTCTCTATTTATCTCACTGCAGATCTGCAATTTTTGTTTTTCTTGTTGGTGTTATTATTGTTGTGTTGTTGGGTCTCTAGTGGTGTAAGGCTGTTAATTGTTGGTTGTGGTGGGTTTGTAGTGATGATTAATGGTGGTTGGTGTCGTGGCCATGGGTTGTGGGTGAGGTTGGCGGCGGCGGAGAGGTTCAAAACGGTGGGGTGGGGTGGGGCGGGGTGGGTGGGGCTTGACAGAGATGAGAGGATACAAATGGGTCGGGTGGGCAATGGGCGTGGGTATGGGTCAAATTTTAATATTTTGGGTTATGCCACGTGGCATCCGACGTGGCACGCCGTGTCAGTGCCATTAGCGGCTACGTCAGCAGAGTCAACTCCCATCCAGTTCCAGGGACTAAAAACAAACTTTCAATTTTCGCAGGGACTAAAACTTTCATGCAGGGACTAAAACCAAATTTTCAAATTTTACAGGGACTAAAAACATAATTAACCCTAAATTAAATTATAAATAGCATTGTAGTGTGGTATACTGCAGACAGTAATCCTTTCATTTGTGCATTACTTTGTTGTTTTGTCTTCTCCCACGACTGATTTCACACTGAAATCAGCCCAAGGAGTCTGAGTAATACTTCATACTTCTTCCATTCACTTTCTCTATTTGTGGTTTCTATGACATTCATCTATGATTTTCCCTTTAGATATCTTTGAACCTAGCTAAATACTAGTGCAAATGCAATTTTCATGTTTTGGAGAAAAAAATAGTCCCTTTTTCTAAAAGACCTAGGAATAGTTTTAGCTCATGCTTATCTTGAGTACAGTGTCAAAATCTTGATTTTTTGCTTATGATATCTTTATTATTTATCACGTGAATGTTGGGCTATCTGCTAAGTTCTACATATGCAGGTTATTGGCTGATCAATGTAGTTTTTTGAGTATCTTTTTCTGGAGAGAAGTTGGGCCAAGGATGAAAGCACATTGAAGGTATGATTTACTAAGATATAGTTTATTTACATGTTTTATGCTCAAAAGATAAGAGATTTTGTCTGCACTTGCAATATTGATGCTTTCTTACTTATGCAGCAATAAATGGAACTGACTATACTCTCTCTGTCTCTCTTGGTGCCTAATATGTTTGATTATGTTTGGGAATCTCATTTGACTGTTTCATTTATCTTATGTGCAATCAGGCATCTAACGATAGAGTGATTTTCCTCTTTCATTTTGGTTGGCTCTCTTTGTAGATGGAACATGCTTTACACTGGCTAAACTATTAGCTGCTCAGGAAGATGCAACCCCCACTGGGTTGCATATTCCTAGAAACGTTTTGATTCCTATAACCAAGGTAAAATGTAAATATTATGTTATCTTTTGTATTTGTCTTCTTCCTTCCAAAGATTGGAACATGTGCTGCACGAATGTGGGTCTATCTATCAGACTGAACTAATCAACATTAGGATTTACAAATCTTAGCAACCTTTTTCTCTCTTGTAATGATTAGGCCAAATTGGAAGACAAGACAGCATAAGGGGTTAGGGTAGGACCAAATCCACTTTTTGGAGGACTGAAATCAGCAAATTCTATCTTTGCGACTCGTCAGCCATTTTGTCTGCTTATCTACTAAACTGGGTCAGCTTACTAATTAATTACCTTGGTAGCAAAGAAACGGTTGCAAAATTATTCGGTTGCTGAAAGTAACATCCCACAAGATATTGATATCTTAACATTGAGAACTCTGAGGAATTGGGATGTCAATGGAGCCTGGAATCGACCCTTTACTAGCCACCCAAAGGTTATTCTCTTTATATGAAAACAACCAATACTTACTCTCTTATTAGCACTGCACAATTGTATTATTGACTATCATTATTATCACAGCAAGTTCCAGGTACAGGGAAGCTTTTTATATTAGGGGTGGCTCCAACCAAGCCTTTTGTTGCAGTTGGAATTATTTCTGGTATGCTTTGTATTGTTAAAGGATAAATAAGTTTATTGATTACTTGTTTCTTATAGATCATAATATCATACCCATAATTATTGACAAAGATGAATAAATAGATTATACCACTTCATTTTGTCTGTCACCGTGATACCGTGATTTCTGTAAGGAATTCTAGTTATATTTATTTTTCTGGTCGTGTAGCGTTGCTTATATTTGAGGTGCTTTTTCTGTTTCAACTTTTGGAAAAAAAAATTGGTTCATAAAGTTGATCTCAAACTAAGCAGGTGTTGTCTTTGCTGTGACATAGGTGCTACACACCGGTAGAATTGTGCTGGCTTGAGATCATTATCTGAACTACTTATCTAAGTGCATATCTAAAATATGCATCTTTGTTGGATTTTCCCATTTTGAGTACAATGTGATCATAGATTTTCCACTAACCATTGATCTAAATAGACTTATTAGAGGAGGGCCGTGAGTGCATATCCTTTGTTTGAGAGAACTGAAATGCCTTCAATTTAATTAACTGCCATAAGGGTATATAGAAGTTATATGGCTCTGCATCTCTTGCCCACAATTACATGTAGCTTAATAAGGTATAATAAGGAGGAATATGCAAGGATTGGGGTAATGCCTCGCTATGGTGATGCTAACTCAATCAAGAGGTTTGATGTGGAGCCTAATTGCACCTTCCACATTATCAATTCTTTTGAGGATGGTCATGAGGTAAGTTACCTTGAATTAATATCTAAGGACTAGGATTCTAAAAATTTATCAGATACATACATGAACAAAAAATGCTGCATTAAAATTTAAGTGATACGTAAGCCTTCACAGGCTGTGGTGAGGGGCTGCAGATCTCTTGATTCATTAATTCTTGTACCTGACCCAAGTTCGAATGAATTTGACTGGCTATCTCAGTGTTACGAATGGCGATTGAATATGCAAACTGGTGAAGTCAAGGAAAAATATCTATGTGAAGGCAGAGTAGTTTACATGGATTTTCCTTTGGTCAATGAAAACTACATAGGCATTAAGAATAGATATGCATACAGCATAAGGGGTTAGGGTTTCATTGGGTCAAAGGTTAGATTTTCTTGGGTTTCGTTGAAATATTTTCTTGTATTTTGTTGCTTTCAGGGGTTTGTCTCATCAGTAAGTCATATGCGCTCATTCGTTCCTGCCATTTATGACATAACAGTGGCTATCCCAAAGAGTTCGACTGTTCCTACAATGCTTGGAATCTTTAAGGGGCAACCCTCTGTGGTAAGAAAATCAAAATCAATATTTAGAAACAAATGCGTCTGCACCTCAAGTCTCCTTCCAGTACACGCCTGTCATTGAACATTATTTTTTTATATATCAAGACATGCTTATTGTGGTTTTCCTGTTGATTTTTATTTTGCTCTGTTGACAAATTACAATTTTGTAATTTGATTGACTTTCCTGTGTTGAAACTGTCAATTGCTCCACTGGCTTGTCTTCATTAAGTTTGTGTTATTATTTTTGTGTTTATTATTCTATAATATTAATGAGGACTGTTTTAATGTTTTATTTTAATTTTTATCTCAGATTGTAGATTTAGAATCACTGGTGTAAGTAAGACCGTTTTCTAGTAGCGAGGAAGGTGATTATGATGGAAGTGAAGGTTAATTAACATGTAATTAATATTAGTCTTTCAAGTTAGTTCAATAATAGGAATATAGAACTCAATTCTTAGGCTAAGAATATGGCAAAATTGAAGTTTATGTATTATTGCAAGATAATTAAGATTTGTATATTTTATTTTATGAATTCATTTGATCATTTTTCTTATTATGAATTTTTTTAATAAATGTATAGTTAACACTTTTATACATGCAATTAATTAATTATTTAATTTGAATATTACACGTTGCATGATCCATGTTTGGATTTTGTGTAATTTGTTAGTAATTTGAAAACGTATGAAAATATAATGAACTCAATAGAAAAAAAATATCAAAATTAGAATTTAAATGAGTTTTTTTATAAAAAAATTAATATGTGCATTTCGTGGCGGTTATGGACCGCCGCCATATATTTCGGCATTTTTAGGCACCTAAAGATGGCAAGAAATTTCAAACCTTCACAACACTTTCGGGAACATATTTAATTCAAGCATAGGCAGCGGTTCAAAATCGTTGGTAAATGTATGTAGAGTTACCGACGGTTGTTTTGACAGTTCTTGAGAATTGCTGCTAAGCTCTTCGCCACACTAGTAATAGGGGCAGTTCATGAACCGCTGGGAAGTGCATTTAGCGGTGGTTTGAATTGCCAGGAAATGTAAATTCCCTTGTTGTGGTTATTTTCATGTATTATTATTATCTGTACATTCAGTCTTATTATTGTCTTTAAAATTTGTAAAGGATTTATGTGTCGAGATGTAGCTTATGAATATATTTATTTATGAAAATAATTTACGTAAGTTATTTAATTGTTGTATTAAATAACCACGTTTTCATCGAAATTACGATCATAGGCTTGCATAAGGGATCATATCTCTCATGGGCCACTTATGACTTTTTGGGTCATGACAGTATCCAAATAAAAAGTGCATGATTAGTGTCTGGGCTATATTTGGAAGCCTTCGGGTCGTGTTTGAGTTGTGTTCAAGTAGATAATATTTTTAAATAATTTATAATACGAACCCTTAGAAAATTAATTAGTATTGACATTGGAAACTATCTAGAATGCTCCATATATATTGTAAATGATTTATAAAACATTGAAAATTGATATGTTGATAGCATTGTAAATATCAAAATATCATTATAAATCTTGACGTTTATACAAATTCGTGTCATGTCTGTGTCCTGTAAATTTTTGAAGTTGGTGTGTATTCGTGTCTCATGTTGTATTGTGTCCTATTTGATGTTAGTGTGGGTGCTTCATAGAAACCTGGGATCTGATCTCAAATCTCAAAATTTACAGTGCTCATTCTAAGGATGACGTGGAGAATGTGTTATGTCACTCCGTCAAGCTTCAAGTTACCATTCCTTTTAATGGATGGGATAGAAGGACTAAGGTGTCCGATTTTTGTATTTTGCATGGACTATTTTGGCTGACATTATTTTATAGGAACAAATTTGATCGAAGTAAAAAATTGACAAGGACAAAATTATGGTTTTTTCATGACTTATTTTATTGAACTAGAAACTTCAATACTTTGTCAATAATTATCAATCTTAAAAACTTAAATTTTATATTGTAAATAATTGAATGATTTTATACTACCATAAAATAAAATTAATAAATGAAAATAGTAATAAAACCCAGGGTACCTAACCCTTAGCAATAAGTTCCTTTAAATAAAACCTAAATCCTAGTACTCCATTCATTCCACCTTTTTCTACAGAGAAATAGATCTTCTCATATAAATTTCTCATATGATAAGGTCTTATATCTCTCATCAGTAATATTTTTTAAATCGATCCTTCAATTTCATTTTTATAAATTTTTACTTCGATCAACTTTGTCTCTAACAAATTTTTTTGACCAAAAGTCATCTCTACAAAATATAAAAGTCAATAAAGGTAGTCCTTCTATCACTTCTCCTAACGAGGATAACTGACGTAGCACATAGCAGAGAGACTAATGCAATTGATTTTGTATTTTGAAGAGACAATTTTATTAAAAAAATTTACGTAATTATGTATCATGTCAGTCGTCCTTGTTAAAAAAATAATGGATGGACTAACGTGACTAGTTTTTGCATTTTGCAAGGGATGATTTTTGTCAAAAAAATATGACAATGATAAAATTGACCGAAGTGAAAATTTATAGAGACGAAATGCATAGTTTGTCTATTTCCTTTTATTTTGTGTGTGTGTGTATATATGTAAATATCATGTAGTCTTACATTCTTAATTAATGATGCAAAATTATACATAACCTTATCATATGAAAAGTCTATATATGAATTACATAAAAAAAAAGAGAGAGAATGTTACACGTACAACCTAAAATCTGTCAACGGTTGTACAACTCACTCTTCCTAATGTGTGCTTCTTCTCTTTTTTTTTCTTTTTTTTCTCTTCTTTCTCGCTCTTCCTTTATTTTTTTCATTTCTATCTTATTCTTTATGAATCTAAGAGTTTTCATTTTCGTATTTTCATCTTGTAACACCCTAGCTAGCTAGCCTACGTTTAAGTCGCAAACTTGCTGGCTAAGTTGTTATCTGCTCTGGTGGGGATAATACTTAGTCTCGTTTATACTTTAAAAATATTGTTACCCAAAATATGGACCAAATTAAAATTTTCCTTGTACGTTACATAGAGTAAATTAGGAGCCTTGTCGCGTTAGAGCATACATTGTGAGCGGCAACATAGCATGCTTAACTATAAATAAAGATATAATTACTACATGCCAAGATAACAAACAACGGTCCTTCATACATTCATAAGCAAATACATAATTAGTAGTATAAGTATTAAGTGCAAATATCACATAGAAGTACAAGTACACATATATAATCTACTAGCTAATCGTCTAGTCTTCACCCATCCTCCCTTGGGAGGGTTCTTCCTCATGTAGCTCCTCTCCTTATCCCTCGTCGAATCCTGAAGTCATGGATGAGTGGGGTGAGAACATAGCGCCCTTAGTGGGAAAACCTTAGGGATTAGGGGATTTCTTATCCTCATTCACGTTTCAGGCCGCTCAGGGTTTTCTAGGTGTTACAATTATACTATATCCCTACTATTTATTAATATTCATGCTAAGCCTGAGCAGCTTTATCTAAATTATCTATGTGACTGGGGAACCTATTCTTCATTAACTAAGTCATTTGTTCTCTACCTTACTTCCTAAGTCACATATAATCACATAATTCACATAATCACATAATAAGCTTCCGTGTGCGTCCAATTATAACCGTGCCCATTTTAATTATAAGCTTCCACACACATCCCCTTATGTACAATTGTATAACACTTAGAGCACATACTCAAGCTCAACCCCCCCGTAGCGGTGGCCTACCGCCACAAGCTTCATTTTTGTCTCAGTATCGTGAGGACCAGGCAGCGCTTAACCTAAGTAGCTCACGATAGGAGAGTCCATCCTTATGCTAGGGATTGCGAGGGGATCCTACCCCGTCCTTATGCTAGGGACGAGATAATCCCAGGGTTCAGCTTGTCTTTCCTGCCGGCTCCCCGCACAGCTAGGAAAAGAATCCTTTAACCTCATTCCTCCTTTATTTCCTTTTAGGGACTTAGTGACATCATGCCCTATTCCTTTTCCAGTCAACAGTCCATATATCCAGTCAATAGTTCAATTTAGCATACTTAGTTCAATTAGTAGATCCATGGATAATTGCAAGCAGTATGAAAAACTATGTTTAAGAAAAGTGTTTGTGTTCAAAAAATGACAAGTTTTGAAATGAGGATTCTGAACTTCAGTCAGGCCACTCAGCGCATAGGACGTACCGCTCAACGCACTAGCCGCTTAGCGTGAACCCTAGCCGCTCAGTGCTACCTAACGAATTTCAGCCCCTAATACCTGCAATTTTTCCATGTTCCACAAGTTTCCTCGAAATCAATCTTCAAAATATTGCTTCCATCACTCATCATTCATTTTTAACAACAATAAACATACTTTCATGTTCCTAAACTCATTTCCCTCCTAAATCCATACTTTCCTAACAACCAATTCATGAAGCACATAGCACATCTGGCACGTATAACACATATTCACATCATTCATACCATCAATTATATACTATCACTAACTTCACATATAAGGAACACAATCTCATGCCTTGAACATAACAAACGTAGACCTAGCAACTAGTACAACAAACGTCTGATTTCTGTCAGAAATTAGCGACCATAAATCGGAGAGGTCCAAGACCTTAACCCAAGGTTTTTGGTAGCCCTAAGATCATTTTCCATGTCTAAAAACTCAGATTTTGAACCCCACTGCACGAAATTCCAGTTTTGCCCCTTTTCCCAAAATTACCATTCCCCCCCATAAACGCCCTGTTTTCTTTGGAATTTTTGTTTTCAAAAACTCAATGGACTCAAGACTTGTCGTTAAGGTTTTTGATAGTTCTAAACCCAAATTTTCTGAAAAAGAACCCAGTTTTTCAGTCCCAAGACGTGAAATTCCCATTTTGCCCTTTTTCACAAAAACTCTGTTTTCTGCATGTTTGTTGAGAAATTCATCAGGGACTCCAAAAATCATAAAACTTGACATTCCCACTCAATTTTTCGTGTAGAATCCAAAAATAACATTGGTTTTTTATGATAAAAATCCCAGCATACACCTCCCTTCAAAATCGTGCCATAGCCCTAATTTCAGTTTAGACTTTCCTAACTTCTAACAGAATCACAGACAGCACCAGCAAATCCAGATAAATTCCAACAACACATATATATATATAAAAATAACATAAAAGGAATCCTAACATCATATATAATCTATCAAAAACCACATAGACGGTGGATAATTCGGTTTACCCATGTTTTCGCATTCGATTACAGTTTCTGCTGCTTCCTTTGGCCTTTTCTCCAACGATGATGTTTCCTAGTTCTTCTTAGGCTGAACTTTTCCAAGCTTTCTCTAGGGATTTGGAAGGATTTTTTGTAGGTTTAGGTTAGGGAATTTCTGAGGAATTTGGACTGGGTTAAATATAGGAAGTGTCTAGGCCTTTGGTTTGACAAAGTAACGGTCGATTGTGTAATCGGGCAGAGCTTTGGCAAGGTTTTCCAATTTCTCTCCTAATTTTCGGTTTTGAAGGGGTATTTATAGCCTTGAGGCTGAATCTCACTTTCCAATTTTGCCCTTGGACCAATTTACCTAAATGCCCTTATTTTGTCTTTATGTTAAATGTCATTTTCATGAGTCATCTAATGACTCACCACCCATTTGACTTCTTTGACCCCACTTGGGCCACTTCTTGGTCGTGGGTTTCCCTTGTGTGTTGGCCACTTTTGTGACCAAGAATTAACGGGCCCCGGCAGATCAATTTTGATCAGGTTTTATCGGTTCCGGTCCCGATACTTTGCGTTCGGCTGTTCTAAAAATATTCTGATCACATCTTTATGATCCTCTAATTTTTTCCAAGTAATATTTTAGGCTCACTTGGGGTAGTTGTGAATTCTTATCTGTAGCCGTACCTTTTACCGGTACTTTAGACACGCGGTTGTCCTCAGACGACAAAAATGGTTTATTCTAGTATCTGCAGAATTTCCTGAAACTGAGCAGAATTTCTTCTACAAACATTTCAATCTAAGAGTTTATATTTTTAATAGTTTAACCTACAACGAGAATTGCTAAACAATTGTCGAGCGAGATTGTCGTTAAGGAGGAAGCGGAATTCTACAGGATGAATCACCAGGGAAGGTTATAGGACTTTGCCATGTTAATTTTGTCCTTTTGTGCATGTGGACACCCTGTGATTCCTTCAAAGGCTAGCCGAATTGCTTCTTCCCTTTGGGACCAAATGCTGATCATGTTTGGTTGTTAGCTGTTCCGGCGTTCCGCGTACGGGTATCCGAAGACACTAACTTAAATTGAATCACTAATGTTTCTTGTATAGGATTTGAGTTAATCTAAGGTATTTGTGAACTTTCCTCCATAACCATATATTTTACGGATACCTTAAACTCGTTGTTACACTTGGAGGATAAAAATGATCTATTTTAGTGTCTGCAGAATTTTAAGAAAACGAGCAGAATTATTTCTACAGACACTTTTAACCCAAAAGCTTGTGTGAGGGCTTGTTCCCCTATTTAATTTATGAAATCTTGGCTAAGGGGAAAAGGCGGGATGTTACACATCTTATTTGTTGTTTTTAGTTTTTCAAAAGTTTTTACATGTGTGCAGAAAAATTTGTGCATGCTTGTTCAAAAGTTTGTGCATATGTATAGAAAATTTTGTGCGTTCTTGTTCAAAAGTTTGTACATGAGAGCACAAAATTTTTCTTCTCCATCTTCATTTTCGTTTACGTTTCTTTCATTTTTTATTTTTGGTTGTTGAATAATTTGTGCACATCAGTTCAAAAGTTTGTACATATGGTTTAAAATTTTTGTTCATGGTAGAGAGTGAGTCAAAACACTTAGAGTGTGAATGGAGAAATGGAGAAAGAGTGAGACATTTACTTTTTACTATTTAATGCACCACAAATCCAGTTTGATTTAATTTTGTATATAAAAAATGTTGTGCATATATATAGAAAAAGTTTATGCATGTATATACAAAAGTTTGTGCACTACGTGTTACTATATAAACCATAAGTTGGTAGCACGGTTTACAGCATTTGGGTAAAACCTATAGCAATGCTAAAAAAAAAAATCCCATATATGAGACGTTCCATTCCCCTTTTCTTCTTACTACAATGACATGCATAGCCCATATTGGGTGTTTGGTAGACATAATATTTTTTTATGCCTATGAATATTCTTGTGTACCATATTCCTAGGAATAATATTCATGGATATGAAAATTTAGGGGCATTTGATAGACAAAATAATTTTTTATGCCCAAGAATACTTTGCAAGAAAAATATTTGTTTAGAAAAAAAATTGAAAAAAATATTTAAGGATAAAATAGTAATTTTAATATTATACTATGCTAAAAACTTTTAGAAGTCCTCCAAAACTTTCACTCATCAGATTGAGCATTTCGACTCGATTTATGGTTTTTGCCTGAGTTAGCCAATGAACTTGGCAAGCCCAACTCAAGTCGGTTGACAATTCCGTCCCCACTTGATCGACAACTCCAACAATTTTATAATGATTGTTGTTTAAGAGTAAAGATAATTGAAACTTTTGAATATTTCATAACATTTGATGTTAAAAATTTTGACTTATTTCATCAATGTTACTTAGTGAAGTAGATTTTTTTAAAAAAATAAAAACTTATACAAAATATGAGAAATTTTTGCTAATATAGAATTTAAAAATACTTATTAAAAAATTTAAAATAAAAATATTTCATTAAAATATAATTTTTTAAAGTTTCTAATGTCTTAAATACTTTAAATTCTAAAAATTTTATTACTTAAATTTTTTTAATAAGGGTTCGTAGGACATAACTTCTGGGCAAACCCACGTGAAAATCATTATCTTATATTAAGATTTAAAAAAAAATTGCCAAAACATTCTAAGGCGGGTGCGTTAAGCAGTGCGAAACAAAAATTAACAAGTGTAATTTGGGTGGACACCTGTATGGTACAAACATCCCCCATTGCATTGGCTCTGAGTTTTAAGAGCACCGTACAAACATCCCCGCAATCTACGGTTGAGCAGGTGCATGACACGTGCAACTTGTGTGGTCCCCGCAAGGCTACTGCACCCACGTGGCGTGCGTACTACCTGTCGGCATTAGGCAACACCATGGGAGCATTCCTCGACTGTCGTGCCCCTCCTCCCCCCAAGCCACGTTGATCTCCCTTTTTCATGAAAAATAAATAAATGTTTTTTTTTTATAAAAATAAGTTTATATGCATGTAAAATCTATTAACTTATTGAGTGTGGTTGAAAAACAATGTAAAAACATATTTATCTAAGAATATTTTAAAGGGAAAAACAGAATTTAAAGAAAATTATGTATCATTAAAGTAAATAAATCCTAACAACAACAATAATACCTGCCAACAATAATAATAATCTACACTAATGATAGAGATATTAAAATATAATTGTTTTACTCTCACAAACTCCTAACTATTGTTAACCTCTAATTTTTAACCAATAAAAATTGTTACCCATAAATTATAAAGATTTACAAGCACAAATATATGCATCTTTACTAGCAATAATAAATTTGATACACTAAATTTTATACAATTCCCATAATGTATATTTTTTTTTATTGACAACGGGATAAGAAACGCCTAAAAAATTGAAAAAACTATACCTCTACAATGCAGGGAAACAAAGTCCTAGCCCTAACAACTAAGAGAGCAAGGGACAAAAAATTAAGAATAACTTCATAATGTTGAAAACTCCCATAATTTAATCGTAGAAGAAGTGAAAATAAATAAAAATTAATTTCATTAAATTTTTTTTGAGATGTATACAGTTTTAGAAAAAAATATTTTTCTTTATTTTAAAATTAATTACAACATATAATTTATTTTCATTTAAATTTTTTTCTATAAATTCAATTATACAAATAAAAAGGAATAATAAATAACAATAATGTAATTTTTTATAGAAAAATGTAAAAATAAAATAAAATCATAAAAAAATTAAATCTAAACAACTTTTTTTTTAGCTATTTAGTAATTGGTTATTTTAATTTTTGAATTACAAAAAAAAATTACTTGATTATTTTTACATAAGATGTACTCCCTTCATTTTTTTTTAGTTCTCCACTTTGTATTGTGCGCGAGTATTAAGGAAATGATTGAAAAACACGAAAGTAAGAAAAAATTTATAATATTTTACACAATTGCCCTTATTTAATATATATATATATATATATACATATATATTTAATGAGAATAGTTTGAGTTATCAGTAGTGTATAAACATGAGAGATAAAGTTTATGTAATAAGGATATGGTAGGAAAAAAAGAATTTAATATGGTATAAATTTAGTACACTACTAGAAACATGCTAATTACTGTCAGAAAATTACCATCGAATTTATATCCGATAATATTACCGTTAAAAATAACAAATAAAATTGGATAACGACTTTTAGGTTGAACTGAAGCAATTTTCGCCATGATTACCGTTCGTAAAATTTTTTGAAGGTAACATCGTCAATAACCGTTGGTACCAAATGGCGGGCGGTGAGGCGAACGTTTTATTGTCAGAAGTTGCTGACGGTAAAACAAAGTAATAAATAATAAATTAAAAGTATTTATTATGCTAAAATTTACCATCGGAGTCAGCCAACAGTAACTATAATAATAACTTTAAAAATAATTATTATCATTTTCGTCGAACATCTCCGACGGTAAAAGTCTCTGAATATGAGGGGCACCATGTCGTTACGCCTACTGTAAAAAAAATTTGAAGGTAACAACCTCGAAATATGAGGGGATATATTTTTCCCTCGTTTGTAACGGTTGACAAGTTACCGTCAGAAATCTTCGACGGTAACAGCCTTGAAATATGAGAGGACAAGTTTTTTTCCTCGTTTGTAACGGTCGACAAGTTACTGTCAGAAATTTTCGACTATAACTTCATCGAAAATATGAGGAGACACGTTTTCCCCCACGCGCATAACGTTCGGCTAGTTATCGTCAGATATTTCTAATAGTAACAGCCTCAGAATATGTGAGGACGCACGTGTTCCCCACCTGCGTAACGTTCGATTAGTTACCGTTAGAAATATCTGACAGTAACAGCGTCAAAATATGTACGGACACGCGCGTAACTTTTTTTGTGTTTGTAACGGTCGACAGGTCACGTCGGATAAATTTGGCGGTAATAAAAAAGCACTGTGACCTGACGGAGGCTATATATACGGCTCCGTCCTTCCCATTTCCTCACTCCTTCTCCGTCCTCCTCTTTCTCTCCCTGTCCGCCACAACCATCACCTTCCTCTTTCTCTCCCTCTCCATTTGCCCTGCCATCGCCGCCACCCTTACACTACTAGAAACAATCTAGGTTAGTTTTTTTTTCTTAATTTATTTTAGTTAAATATGTTAAGTTATTAGATTAATATTATGTTAGGTTGTTAGATTATGTTAATATTATGTTAAGTTGTTAGATTAGGTTCTAATTTTTGCTAGTTGTTAAATATAAATAATTACGTTTGATTGTTACATTAATTTTGTGAATTAGGTTGTATATACTAAAATAAGTTTGTTAGGTTGTTTAGATTAGTTAGGTTGTTATGTTAATTTTTTACTAAGATTTTAATTAGGTTGTTTTTTTTTTTGTTTTATTTATAATATGTTATATTGATTTTGTTACATTATATGTTATTATGTTTGTTATATTAATTAAGTTTATTTTGGTTAGACTAATATGTTAAGGAAAAAGGCAAGCATCTGACTACTATCTTGTATCCGCTAGGTAGGGTAACAGGGGGGAAGGGGAAGGGCAGGGGGGAGGGGAGGGGACGTCGAGCAGCACGCTAGTGTCCTTGAGCCCTCCCGTGGGGGACGGTTTCATACCGACCCCTGGATTTAGGGAGGTTGTCAGAGACGACCAGGCCCGGCAGTCCGGTGATGCTCTCGCCTTGAGCTTCGTGTCTCTGCTGTCATCACAGGCAGCGAGATGTGGGAGTTACGCAGAGCAGGTTTCACCACCTCCTTTATTAACATAGCCGCCATAGCCAAATACTCCCATTGACACTCAGTCTCAAGGATCTGCCACACACCACGCACGAGTCACTGTCCAACTCGACGAGAATAACAATGGGTAAGTTTTGTTAATTATTTTTGTTTTATTTTTTAGTTGTTATTTATTTAATTTTTGTAACATTACTAATATTGTTAATTATGCTTGTATAAATGGATTTCCCATGAGGTTGGACGTTACGTCGTGACAAAGACTCTAAGAAAATGCTATAATAGAGTCATCTATAAGTGACAGGAGTATACTAGTGAGGAGAAGGATCCCCTCTTCGTCATTTGGAAGGTAATTAAATTACTATTAGTAATTTTTTAAAATAATTAATTATTCTTAAATTAAATTATTTATTTAATTACTTAATAATGTTTTACTGTTTATATTTTCAGGATAATTTTTAATATGATTTTTTTGAAGAAGCCGACGTGAAGAAGGCATTCAACCATAGGGTCACGTTGTTTTGAAAAGTTTTGCAATTATAGTTGACCCTTTGATTATTATTCTTTGGTTTTAATTAAAAATAAGCAAAATGTTTTGAAGGGACACGTATTGCCCATAAAAAATATTAGTCATTGGACGATGATACTTTACCGATCAGGAATTTAGGAGTATGTGACAGAATTTTCCTTCTCTGTATTGTTGAATTGATACCCCCAATGGTTGCGCTACCGTGATACACGAAGTTTGCCCGTATGAGGTTAAAGAGGAATTGAATCGCACTTGGTTTCATAATCTAATCCTAAGATCGTCTCAAAATTAGTAATCTCCAAAGACGTGGTTTTCATAATCTTCTGTGTTTAAGTTATTTTTATGATGCAGAAGATGTGCTTTCATGCCGCCCACAACTTCTAAATAAAATACCTATACGACCTTCTCGTCACGTGTGTGTATAATACCGTACGATATTCCAAGCCAAGAGTTCACGAAACAAAAAATTGAAAAAAAAACAGTATTGCGTTTTACAAACGCCTTGGTGGGGTTTAAGGTTTGGAGACGTGTTATTTATGAATAACGTGTGAATAACGTGTGAATCTATGAAATAATTTACATATTTGGATGAATAATATTTAATATTTTATTTTTTATTTTGTTTATTTAAATATCAAATATCATTCATTAAAGTGTAGGCATGTTAATATGTAAGTTGATTTGTGTTGTATTTCAAGTGTGAATATAATAATATCACATTGATGCATAACAGCCTAATTGAAAACTTTTTTAGGACGAAATTGAATTGAATTCTTGAATGAATTGAATTCTATGTGAATTGAATTGAATTTTTATGTTTGAAATAAAGTAATAAGGTAAGGATGAAATTCAATTTCTATAAAAGAAAATAATAGAATTCAATTTAATACTTATGAAACTTCTATCCTACCCTTACCCTCACCAACTATTAGCCACATCCATTTCTTCTTCACCTTCACAAGACTACTCTTTTGTTGAAGACGAATCCCAACATGACCAAATCCGCCTCCATGATTCTTTTCCTGACGACGAAGACAACAATGCCCAACATATCTAATTTTGTTCAACCTCACTTTCACCTCATCTCAGTAGGTTCTTTCAACACCAAGGTCACTAATTAAATAAACCTCAAATGTAATCTAACAAGATAAGTTCAACGTGTAATATTGGAGATTGGAGACTCCTTGAGGCATGCAAACTCCATACAGTCACAATATAACTAAGCAAGTACGGGAAGATTGAAGAGAAAAAGAGAAAATATAGAAGTTAGGGTTTAAGAGTATTTTCGATATATTAATTTTTGACCATAAATCCACCAATTCATGTTGCAAATCAAATCTTTTTGGTTCTGATTTACTTTTGGAGGTTTTCTTGAGAATTGAATTTTCTTTTAGATTTTGATTCCATACAATTAATAAAAACCATGGAATTGAATTCAATTCTTGAATGAATTCAATTACATGGGGTTTACAAACAAGCTATAAGTGAAGAGTAAATTTTTTAGAAATTCATAAACTCATTGTCTTAAAGTTTTGGATTAAAATGTGACATATAATTCATTTTATGTATCACTTAGCCTGTTTATTTAAATCTCATTTCATTAAGTTAACCATCAACTTGATAATGACTTAACATAAAATTTTAGACCAAGTTAACGTAACATTTAGCTGACATACTTAAATTTAAACACCATACATAGTAAAGTTATAAAGTATTAGAAGAAATAAAATTAAATTGCTATGTACTTGCAACAGTTTAAATTTTTATAGTATCAATCAATTAAATTATTTCATATATATGATTTCTTAAGTGTTGAGTATAAGAGTCAATTATTTTTTGTTTGTACGATAAGATTCAATTGAATGACATTAATATTTATTTATTTATATATATATATATATTATACACATACGTGCCTTGGTACACGTATGTATAAAAAGGATAACATTCTATCATGCAAAATGTATTGATTAGAGTATAGAGTATAAAAACATTAAACAGTGGCAAAGCCGAGAGCTTTTTGGTTTTCTTGAACCAAAGAAACAAGAGTTCACATTCCCACTTAAACAGGCCCAAGAACATCGACACTTTTCTTGAGTCGTTAATCACGAGTCATAATAAAAGCCCATTTAACTTTTCGTTACATTTTTTCTAATAAGAGGTGAAGAGACGATTTAACTTGAGACCACTAATTTCATTGTCCTCAAAGATGTTCAGAGACCAATTCTTCAACTTTGGGCCCATCCAATCACGAAGCCCATTGCATCTTTAGCATGGTGCCCACCCAGAACCTGCAAGAAACTTCTGGAGCCATCTCGCACCAGCTGAAGAAAAACCCCTTAACACCACCACCACAAGATCCAAACGCCACCTTCTTCCGTTCCCAATATTCACAGTTCAATTTTCCATTCCGAAGCTTCGGTTCGTCCGCTTTCATGGCCACATCGTCTTCCGCCGCATTGCAATCGCAGTTCACCTATTCCAGCTCCTCCTCCTACTTCCCCGTCCCCTTCCACCTACAGCAACCCGCGGCGGCGCATTACGCCGCGCCGTACGCAGCGGCGGCTGCGCCGTCGGTACCATTCCCCGCGCCTCCGGTACCAATCGCCACACCTCCGGTCATCGGCCCCGTTGCTCCGGCGCCGGTGGCCGGTTTGTACTCGGTGGCGCAATATCCGGTTAGTTTCTGTCGTTTATGCGTTTTAGAATATAATTTCTTTGTCGTTTTTTGTGTATGATGAGTTGATAGAGCGTTTTTGGAATCGAACAGGCGCAGCAGTTATTTGAGAGGGATGCGCAGATTATAACGCCGGAGGCGCTGGAGAGCGTGAAGGCTGCTATTGCGAGCAGCGAGGTGGAGAACAAGGCGGAGGCGAAGAAGAAAGCGGTTCCTCGCAAAGCTGCTGGTCAAACCTGGGAGGATCCTGTTCTTTCTGAGTGGCCAGAAGGTATCATCATCATTATCATGATTTATTGCTATTATTAGTAGTGCTGTTTAGTGATTTGTTAATTTTATGTGTGTAGTGAAAAATGATCTACTAATACTTAATTCAGTTTTTGTGGAAGTGGTTTGGATTGTGTTCGTGTGCTTTATCCTTTTTATCCTATTCTGGGGATCGAACTAAGGGTTTAGAAGGTTTTGGTTAGGGATGAGCTGTAATTAGTTGCCTGCAGCTACCGAGAATGTTAGGCTATTAAGAAGGTTTTTAAGTTGTGGAGTATGACTATAATTGCAGACTAGCGGCAGTGGGGATGATATGGTTAATGCACCGGGGAAAGAGAGTTTAATGCAAAACGTGGCAGTGTTTACTGAGTGCATGATATGGCAGCTGAAATTGCTGCTGAGGGCAAAAAAAAAAAAAATTTAGGTGTTTTGAAGTAATGAACTTATAGTGGGGCTCTTTTGTTTGGGTTGTGCTGTTTACCTGACATCAAATTCTGGTTGATTGTTTATGTTATTGACTGACTGTGAATTATGTTTTAACTTTTAAGTTGTTGGTGGTGCAGTGGCCTTAAGTTTACTTGCTATGAGTGTTTCTAGTTTATGGGCTGTATGTTCTTTGAAAATTGGCTACTTTTCCTTTTCTTTCCTATCACTTTTAAGTTTCATCACGAGCATCTATTTGGACTTGTCCTGGGTACTTGATTAGTACTGAAACATGCCTCTAGGTTCTCACCAATTCTCATTATGTTTGTGTGTGTGGTTTTGTGCTGTGATGGGCTCTCATTTTTAAGTTGATTCTTACCTTTGTAAAATAGAAAAACCTAGTACTCCATTCTCTCTCTCTCTCTCTCTCTCTCTCCCCCCTCTCTCTCTCTCTCTCTCACACACACACACACATATGCCAAAGTTTGATAAGGATTCATGAGATAATTTATTTTATTTGCTTGGATTTTCAGATGATTACCGGCTTTTTTGTGGTGATCTTGGTAATGAAGTGAATGATGATGTTCTTACCAAAGCATTTTCACGCTTCCCTTCCTTTAACATGGCACGAGTAAGTGGATCTCTCATCTAACTCCAATGCTTTTTTTAGTAATGATTGGGTTAGTATGAGCATTTTCTATTTCCTCTTCAGAATTTTGTTTGAAGGGACAGAGTTGTTAAATGATTTGTGTCTCTTAAGGTAGGTCCTTCTTCATAATTTACATTCAATTAGACATTTTTTATGATTAAATTGATATGTTATTTTGTCATCTCAGGTGTTCTCTCATCATTGCTCATTATTCACAAATCAAGGGCAATTGAAATTGTTTAACGGTGACTTAGTTTATGCATTTAAATTTGCATAGTCAATTCATTTATAGTTACTAGTTAGTGCTGTGACTTATGCTATGCAGTGTTCTTTTGGTCACTTTCTTTTTTTCATGGGATCTCGAAAGTAAGTTGGGGTTAAGTCGACCATAGAATATTGGTTATGAACATTTAGTGCCAGCATCTGGATATTCAATTCGTAGGTTCTGTCTGACTTGTACTTTGAGTTGTAACAGTTAAATTTTGGAAAAGTTGGTGGCCTGGAATCTTCCGATAGGGTTTATTTGTTTTTATTGTCATGCTTTATTCGACAGCTTAAGTGGCTTTTTAACTATTTGGATTTCTTGAAGAAAGCTGCCCACTAATGTCTATAGACTCGTATCTTTTTTATACCCAAATAAAAAAGTGAAGTAAAGAAGGCCCAGATTAAAATGATGCTAGTTTGAAATACTTTCATCAATATATGTCTAAGTTTTGGTGTGGGTGAAAGTTATGTGCTAGCAAAGGGGCTTTAAATTTGGCCTGAGAAAATTTCCCGCCCTACTGGGCTTCGAAGGATTCAATTCTTATGCTTGTCATCCAGAGATACTGGTGTACTGAGAATTCACTTGGGACGAGAAATATGGTTAAGTAGTCAAAGGACGTGAGCTGGTATATATTAGACTTCATACCTGTCTCACTGTCTTCCAAGTGTTAAACTAATTTTTGGGTCAAATGTACTTATTGTCAATGGAACTTTTGTGAATAATCTGCAAATTATATTAAGTCAGTGGAAATGACAGGCTAAATCAGCACCCACCTGCTGGGTGCGTTATGTATGCCCATTATATTTTAAAAGTTAGACGTGTTTAGTAACTTTTGATTGCACAGGTGACAATGTTGTGCTGGACAAGTGAACACACTAGATAAGATTAGAAATGAATGCACTAAAGAGAAAATTGGGGCAGCGCCTGTTATTGAAAATGTGGTTTGCCGTAGATGGCTGGAAAAGGTGTTTAGACGCCCCAAAGAGTAAATCAAATAGATTGTTGCCCAATATCAAGAGGTAGTGGGATATCCAAAAAAAACCACTGATAAAAGTATTAAGAGAGATTTATATCAAGACATTATGGTGTTGACCGTCCTACTATGAAAAGGCTTGGTGGTTGTTGTATTTAGCAACTTTTGACGTGACCAACAAGGGTTGAGCCTAGCAGTAAGTAAACTATGTTCTTGGGGAGAGAACTAGAGTACTAATGATGTTGAGAGAATGTAATTATTGGGAGGGCCTCATAATTGCGATAATGTCTGATGAATTAGTCTAATTTGCAGTGTAAGAGAAAAAAGTAGCTCCAATTGTTGCTGCGAAATTTATTATTTTTTTTCTTTGAAAGAGAGAGCAGGCGAGGTTATTAGTGAAAGGGGATACATTTAATTCCATCAATAGCAGTATAGGTTTTGATTACGTTGTACGTAATTTGTAATTGTCTCATTTTCATGCCGCTAAACAAATTTAAGCATGTATTATATACAATACAATGTGCTTGTGGTGCATTATCTGCCTTGTCATGTCAACTGTGTTGTGATTTTTGTATGTTTGATCCTGTCTAGGTTGTCAGAGATAAGCGGACTGGGAAAACAAAGGGTTATGGATTTGTAAGCTTTGCCAATCCAACTGACCTTGCTGCTGCTCTTAAAGAAATGAATGGTCAGTAAGTTGCAAATAGTGCTATGCATGTCTACGCTTCCTTTCTGATATGTATTGTGCTGCTTTCTATTATATGAGTGATCCCTTATGAAAATCATGCAAGACATGCACTTAAAAGTATTATTATTGTGATGTCTAAGCTTTAATACTTGACGAAATTCTTCTTTTATACAACCAAAAAAAGTATATTCTTTAATACATTGTAAACATTTTGATGCCAGATAATATTGATTATTGAGAGTTACGGTGTATATGTCTATACCGAAATACTCAAGCCTGAAAATTCTATACAAAGTACATGCACACACCCTCCCACAGTATAAGCTAAAAGAGCGTACAATTCAAACTCTAGTTATGATGAAACATTTTATGCATTAAATGCTTATGCAATTCTGCAGCCGAATCCGGTTTGCATGTCTATCTGGCTGAGAATGTTGTCACAAAATTAACATTTGAATCCTGAGTTTTATGTCTTGATTTTAGGTAAATATGTTGGAAATCGGCCAATAAAACTACGCAAGAGTAAGTGGAAGGAGAGGACAGACTACGAGGCGCTAGAAAAACAGAAGGTGCCTATTGACTTTGTCATTTATTTGACATTGTGCGATTAATGCATCCTCTTAACTTTGTTTTTTTTGTTGTTTGCTTGGCAGAATCAGACTCTGAAGAAACCAAAACTGCACAGGAAGGGTGTTCTGCACAAGTGACCTAGGCCAGAATCTGTAAATGAGGATATTAACCAAGAACACTGTACTGAAAACACTATTGTTTTTTTTTTTTTTTTTTNTTTTTTTTTTTTTTTTTTTGTGGAAAATATTTATCTAATGTACCAAAAAAAGAAAAAAACCACCTTATTTTAGATGTTTGTGTGCCGGTATTTTTTGTTGTTTCCAAAATCCATCTCGTCTTTAAAAAGTAATGTGTAATAACGAAATCCACCTTATATCTGGCTTTTACGTCACAAGAATTTGTGACCATTTTAAAAAACATCATGAGAAAAAGAGATACAGTCGGTCGATTGAAATTTGACTCGTCATCATTGAATTTACGAATGACATATACCATTGTGTGACTTCTGGTTTAGAAACTCCCAAATCGTGGTTTCAGCGGACATCGTTCATCTGTAGCTTGTTTGAAAAATTCTAATATACTCAGTAAGAGTTTTTCTACCTCCACACTGTATTCTTACCGTTGAATGATAATGTAGGATTCACCTGTAAGTGCTACTATAGCCAGGAAGTTGTTGATGCTAAAAGCTTGTGCAGGAAGAAAATTCTTCCTCCACGAGTACGGAATTGGAGCATGGAAGAATTCTGGGTCTCTAAATCAGATAGAAATCAAACTTGTTATATAATCAATGTCATATTAAAATATTAAAACTCAATGAGAGGATTCATTTCTGCGTTGTGCTTATGCAGTGGATTTACATAAGGCACAGTTTTTCCTCGAACTATTTAACTAACTTTGACTAACAAGAATGATATGTACAAATATTTTTTTTAATTTAAAAAAACTATTTCTTGATCCCCTCTCAATTATTTTTCACTCCAGCTGCGGTTCCCAATGCTGATGCCAATATTCCAGTGAGGCTTATGCCTGGCAGGGCACTGTACTCTAAATTTCAGTAGCTACGACTAGAATAGGAAGCAATTAACCTTTTCTCAAGCTTTGTCCGAATAGAAAAGGTGGTGGAATGAATTGAATGGGATAAAAGCTGCATAATATGTTAAGTCATGGAATGAGTTTGTGTTCTATTAAATTTTTGCTTTATTACTTGGAAATATGATGAAAAAGATGGAATGATAAAATTGTAGAGTTATGATCTAGAAGTATTCAATTTAATCTTGGATCTGTTTAGATAAGCTTAAAAAAAAAAGAGTAAATGTCTAATTTTAATATTGTCAAATCAATGAAGCGCTAATTTGGTCCTAATAAAAATGAAAAATAAAAACAATTTGGTTTTTGTTAGATTCAAGATATTATGGGCATTTTTCCTTATTGTCTAGTTCCTTTGTTTTCTTGAAAATAATAAACAGACCTTTTAACTCTTGAATTGTAAGTCGTATCGTTAGTTAGTTTTCCATCTCTTATTTGTCTCGTTATAGCATTAATTGAGATTGCCTATTGTATCAATCTACCTTTGTGTGATTCCTGATGAAGCATATACTCGGGGGGTGGGTGCGGGGCGGACGATTTCAAAACGGACTCCCTATTCATTAGATAGGGAAGATCGCCAANGAATATCCTACTTTCACGCAATTCACAGGGTTCAACAAGCAATCGATATTTCACGATCAAGGATGTAGTACTCTTTGTAGTAGCGGTCCTTATATATCGTATTAACAATCGAAAGATGGTCGAAAGAAAAGATCTCTATTTGACAGGGCTTCTTCCTATACCTATGAATTCCATTGGACCCAGAAATGATACATTGGAAGACTCAAAAGATTCTTTCAATATCAATAGGTTGATTGTTCCGCTCCTGTATCTTCCAAAAGGAAAAAAGATCTCTGAGAGCTCTTTCCTGGATCCGAAAGAGAGTACTCGGGTTCTCCCAATAACTAAAAAGTGTTTCATGCCTGAATCTAACTGGGGTTCGCGGTGGTGGAGGAACTGGATCGGAAAAAAGAGGGATTCTAGTTGTAAGATATCTAATGAAACCGTCGCTGGAATTGAGATCTCATTCAAAGAGAAAGATATAAGATATCTGGAGTTTCTTTTTGTATATTATATGGATATGGATGATCCGATCCGCAAGGACCATGATTGGGAATTTTTTGATCGTCTTTCTCCGAAGAAGAGGCGAAACATAATCAACTTGAATTCGGGACAGCTATTCGAAATCTTAGTGAAAGACTGGATTTATTATCTCATGTTTGCTTTTCGTGAAAAAATACCAATTGAAGCAGAGGGTTTCTTCAAACAACAAGGGGCTGGGTCAACTGCTCAATCAAATGATATTGAGCATGTTTCCCATCTCTTCTTGAGAAACAAGCGGGCTATTTCTTTGCAAAATTGTGCTCAATTTCATATGTGGCAATTCCGCCAAGATCTCTTCGTTAGTTGGGGGAAGAATCCGCACGAATCGGATTTTTTGAGGAGCATATCGAGAGAGAATTGGATTTGGTTAGACAGTGTGTGGTTGGTAAACAAGGATCGGTTTTTTAGCAAGATACGGAATGTATCATCAAATATTCAATATGATTCCACGTCCACGAGATCTAGTTTCATTCAAGTAACGGATTCTAGCCAATTGAAAGGATCTTCTGATCAATCCAGGGATCATTTCGATTCCATTAGGAATGAGGATTCGGAATATCACACATTGATCAATCAAAGAGAGATTCAACAACTAAAAGAAAGATCGATTCTTTGTTGGGATCCTTCCTTTTTTCAAACGGAACGAACAGAGATAGAATCGGAGCGATTCCCTAAATGCCTTTCTGGATATTCCTCAATGTGTCGACTATTCATGGAACGTGAGAAGCAGATGATTATTCATCTGCTTCCGGAAGAAATCGAAGAATTTCTTGGGAATCCTACAAGAGCCAATCGTTCTTTTTTCTCTTACAGATGGTCAGAACTGCATCTGGGTTCGAATAAAAACACCGTTTAAAATTAAAAATATAATTGTGAAAACACTTGAGAATGTAAATCTTAATTGTTATCGTAACTTCATTTCACAATCTCATTTGTAATCTCAAGCATTGTTATCAAACTCGTTGAACCTCCGTAAACTCGGATCGTAAACTTGTATGAGTTTACCTATTATTAAAAAAATATTTTAAAAAATTATTATGCTACAAAAATGTATTTAATAAAACTTGAAATTCATAAATACATTTACCTCCATAACAAAGTACAAATAAAGATGATATGAGTTCTAAGTTCAATTCACACATAATACATAATACGTATGTTTGAACCAGAACATATCTTTCTCCACATAAACTTAATGACAAGCAAAATCTATTAACACAAGAAAGAGGTGGTGTGTTGAGCAACTAACATAGCAAATATATATAAATAATAATGTCACTCATTCTTGACAGACGCCTGCTTCGAGCCGACAACAAAGAATTCAGTGATGACTTTGAAGGGCATGCCCTTTGTTTCTGAAACCTTCAAGAACACAAATATCCCGGAGATGACACACACAACAGCATAAACACTGAAGATACCGGCGAATTCCATAGTACTGACTATTGCACATCACAGGAAGCGAGTATGTGACAATGATGTCTCCAATCCAGAATACTAAAGCACAAATAGCGATGCAGAGGCCACGCACCTTGGTGGGAAAGATCCCTGAGCAAAGGATGAAACACATACGATGGATTAGAGACGGAGCACAAGCAACGACGAAGCACAATGAAGGAGCACGATGACACGACGGAGCACAATTGCAAGTGCAGCTGTAAATGATAACTCTAAAACACTCAAATAACCTAAATCTAAAAACTCAGAGACATGCAAAATAACATCAACCTTGTTTTGTCCTTTAAAAGCAGTAAACTCGCGATTTTATGCGAGTTTACACTAGTTCACCCAGAAACGAGTTTACATGCGAGTCAGCTCGATTTTACTACCTGGGAACGTAAACTCATACGAGTTTATGAGTTAACTGGCGATTTTAATAACCATGATCTCAAGTACTACCACAATTCTTTTACAGCCACCGTTGTTATAATACTGTTTAATATGACAAATCAATATAAATGTAATGAAATAGTAATGATAATAAATTGAAAAAATTAACTTAATTTACGAATTACAATTTTAAGCATTAAACTATTTAATTTTTAAATATTAGGCACTAAACTAACTAACTCAAAGTAGTTTCTAAGTACCAAAACGTCAACTAATTTCGAAAGATTTTCGCAAAAGTACTCATCTCCTAATTCTTTTATTTTCGATCGTTACTCATTTCCTCTTTACAGAAAAAGTGAAGAAAAAACAAAATGGGCGTTTGGGCCACTGGATACCATCTTGGGCTATGTTGTTGGTGCAGAAAGGGTCGTAGTAAAAACTCTCTTCAGGAATAAATAAATAAAATACCGAAGATAAAGAAAGCAAAGAAACATGTTAAAACCACTCTAGAATCTTAATCTCCGCCTTCTGCACACCGCAGCAATAGAGAGAGCAACAAGAAGTGAATCCCTAACCGCTCCTCTTCCTTCCTTCCTTCCTTCAACGAACACCTTCACAGATAGAGTCCCTGCACCTGTAAGTAACTTGTTCCTTTACACTCGCTGCTTTGTTAGTACAACTATAACCTTCGGATTGTGGACACCAAAATCGCAATAGTACCCTTTTTTTTTTCCATTCAAAACTTCCCATTTCTTATGTGTATTGTCTGCACTGGCAATGTTTCTTTCCATGTTCCATTGTTGAATTGTACTCTTTTACATATATGCTGTGCATGGCGGCGCTTCTTCGTATTCTGAATTGGTGTAACACGCATTAGCTGTGTTTGTTTTTGAGCGTGAGATAGTTTTTCGACCATTTTATCTTTTTTCTTTAAGTGACATTTTTTGAATTGTGAATTATTATAGGGTGCTGGTTGAGCTAGGAGAATAACTGAAGAAATGTTTGGATTTTATATCAAGACTTTATGAGTAAAGGTCGGTTGAACTCAGCTATCGGGGGTTGTAAGGATAATTTACCTTTTTGTCTCATTTCTTGTTTCAAATCTGTTTTCCTTTCTTTTCAGGAATTTAAGGGGGAAAAAAAAACCTGGTGAAAACAGTAATGAAAATAGAAAACGTGATTTTCTTGTTTTTACTATTTAGTTCTCATAACCTTAAAAGATAGGAATAGATTGAAATTAGAAAATGAAAGCAAAAAGTGAAAGCAGTAACCAAACAGAATTAGATAAAAGTTAAATTTATAGCTGATGATAATATAATAACATCGAATAAAATCCTAAGAGAAGATAAGGTGTTATCTTTACTCCATCAATATAGGATCAGAGTGAAGTTTTGCTTTTATGCTATTGCTATTTGTTGTATGCAATTTTCCATGTATATTTTTATTGTTCACGAAGATTCATCTTCTTGTGCTCAACTTTTGCAGCCGGATTTTTTCATATCCAGCAGAAAAGAGTAGAAGGGGAGTGCTACACGGGTCTATGAGGATTGGATTAGTGTGGCTCAACCACTGTTGTTTCTTTTGGAACTGATATTACCGTCTGCTTATTGGGCTTGATTGAGCAAGAAGCTCTAAAGATCCCCGAGTCCTATCAAGATACTTGAACAAAAAAGATGGGACATGTAGTTACTTTGCGCAATAATATTTTCAGCTTCCACTCTTCAAATTGTGTGCACAGGCATAACAAACAAGATGGTTGTATTTGGAGTTCTGGTTTTGCCTTTGATCATTGTTTAACTTCAAGAAAAATGTCTTCCCTTCGTCGAATTAGTTTTGGCAAATACTTCGGTACAGCTAATTGTCGTTCACCACCGAGAGGATTGCTGTGTAGAAGTTTTCGGGGAAGTGCTTTAATTGATAGAGTTGATCAAGTTGACCATAGAGATTGGGCCTTTGAAAGTTATTCTGATGAGAGCAAATCCAGTGAACTAGTGGATTCAAACAAGTCTACAAAGTCTCCAACTTCATCACCAAATGGACCATTTGTCAGCAACAACGAGAAGGCCAACAATAGAATTCTTCAGGATCTCTGCAGGAAGGGAAAGTTAACAGTTGCAGCAAGGTTGATTGATATTATGTCACGTAACAGCCAAGTACCCCATTTCCCTTGTTGTACAAATTTGATTCGAGGCTTTGTCAGAATCGGTCTGCTAGAAAAAGCTTGTAGAATCATGAACATAATGATCATGTCTGGTGGTGTTCCTGATACAATTACATACAACATGGTTATTGGTGGCCTGTGTAAAAAAGGTCGTTTAAGTTCAGCTGTTAAGCTGGTAGAAGATATGAGTTTTAGTGGCTGCTCGCCAGATGCGATTACGTATAATACAATAATTCGCTGCATATTTGATAAAGGAAATTCCAATGAGGCGGTTACTTTCTGGAAGGAACAGTTGAGAAAAGGGTGCCCTCCTTATCTGATAACCTATACGGTGCTTATTGAGCTGATGTGCAGAAATTGTGGAGCTGCTCAAGCACTAGAAGTACTGGAAGATATAGCGAAGGAAGGCTGCTATCCCGATATCATTACGTACAACTCTCTTGTAAATTTCACTTCTAAACAAGGGAAATATGAGGATGCAGCATTGGTTATTTATAATCTTCTATCCCATGGGATGCAGCCCAATTCTGTGACATACAATACTCTTATTCATTCTCTTAGTAACGATGGTTATTGGGATGAAGTTGATGAGATTCTGAAGATTATGAATGAGACTTCCTGTCCTCCTACAGTGGTTACTTACAATATTCTGCTCAATGGTTTATGTAAATCTGGACTTGTGGATCGTGCCATAAGCTTCTACTGTACAATGGTTTCTGAAAACTGTTCACCGGACATTATAACTTACAATACTCTTCTAAGGGCTTTGTGTAAAGAAGGTTTTATGGACGAGGGCATCCGGTTACTTCACTTATTGGCAGGTACGAGATGTTCTCCGGGTTTGGTCACCTATAATATTGCAATTGATGGGTTGACAAAAATTGGATCAATGGAGTTAGCAAAACAGTTGTATGATGAAATGGTGAAAAAAGGAATCACTCCTGATGAAATTACTCACAGTTGTTTGACTTGGGGGTTTTGTGGTGTGGACCAACTTGAGGAGGCTGTGCAGATATTAAAGTTGATGCATAAGACAGATCAAAAGATTAAGGATGCTGCTTATAAACATGTGATCCTTGGATTATGTAAACAAAGGAAGGTTGATATTGCAATTCAAGCTCTAGATTTGATGGTAAGAGGTCAATGCAAGCCAGATGTTGGGATATATTCTACTTTGGTTAAAGCTGTTGCCGATGAAGGTATGGTAAAAGAGGCTAACGATTTGCATCAATGGTTGATCAAATGGAGGATTCTAAAAAATGAAACCATGTTGAGTTAGCTGGCGTTAGCACATAAAGAATGGCCCAGTTTAATACTTCTAGCCATGTACAGATGATGCATTCCTATCAGGTAATTTTTAATCTTATTTTTGTTCGTGTGATTTGGATTCTCCTATGTTTGGAATAGTGTCATGCTCCCCAAGTTCTCCGTGTTTCTTTTTAATCAGGATAGAAAGAGACAGAGGAAACTTGGGTAGCAGAGCCTTTTCCCGTACGGAAAAGGATCTGGTTCCATTTTTGTGAGAGCTGTTCAACCATTTGTTCAATACTGTGTTGGCTACCTCCATAATTTTTGGGCTTCCAGTTTGTGCCATTTCTTATTATGATGCAGCTACCTTTACAACTATTCTAACAAAATAAAGCCTGTTACTATGTTACGTGCTTCAACTGCATTTCCATTTTCTTCGGGGAGGTTGTAATTTACATTGTTCCTTTCATGTATACACTGATGATAGTTAATCATCTTAAGTATTATTATATTTTACTAAAGTAAGCACAATTTACAATCACCATAGCTGACCTTGCTAAAACTGTAGTGTATTGGTGTGTTCTGACAACAAATGAAATGCCTTTGGTATGTGTAGCAGGCTTTAAAAAATTCAGTTACTTGTAATGTGCAGCTTTCATGTTTAAGACTTGCTAATTTTGCTGTGTGATTCGCCAATGCCAGGAAAAGTTGTCCAGAAGTTTTGACAGATACTCACCTATGAACTGCAAGGTCCAACAGTATCGCGGCTAATTCAGTCACTCAGCATGAAATAGTTTCGGTAGTTGAAGTTGGAAGAATTCATCTTCTTGTCAAGTTTTTTTTTTCTCCCTTCTACAGTTTTGCTGATTTTGAATTTGTTTGGGACTTCTGTCTAGTATTTAGATAAAATGATGGTTTTAGCAGTATTAGGTTCGTTTCTATTGGCCAGTTGTAGTCTATGTATCAGCATTGCTTACCATCTATGGATTGAACTCAGTTATTATGATGCATACATGCATTTGATATTAGAAGATTAGGGATGTAAAAGGTATGCTCAAAGATGTTTAAAGTTTCTGTGGAAGAAACAGTAATTTTGGAGCTTGTGCTGTCGGTTCAAATTTGGCTTTGTGCAGCTTGTGACCTCAATCCTAATGCAAGATCGATCAAAATACAAATGGTTTTTATTTTTTTGGGTAGGGCAAATAAATGTTTTTATGTAACGATACAATCATATTTTCGTTTAGTAAGTGTTGAAGTCGAAGAATCCTTACTCCACCAAATGAGGAAGGAAAAGAGTAACACAGTAAGTGCATCATTGCTTGTTAATCCTTCAAATATGCCAGTGCATAATTAACCTAACAATCGCCTTAGTTATTAAAAGCACATGCCGCAGATTTTGAGAAGTATTTAACTGTTTGCTTACATGCTCTTAATGCATCTGTAACTTCTAATCACTTAATAGTAACTCGTTATTTTAATAATTGCATAAACTTTAATCATTTGTTTCCAGGTGAAGTAATGATATTCACTTAAAAGCATAACTTTTCATACTGCACAATTTCAGTGTAAATTTCATCACTGGAAAAATTTCTGTATAAGCCGTTGGGTATCAATTGTGTACAAGCTTTATGCATATTTTTCAGGCAACAGGATTCAATTTGACAGCACCCTGATCAGAAGTAATGCACATGTTCCTTTCAAACTTCAAACAGAAAGCTATAAATTCAACTTAAAGGAGGTCTCGTAGAATCGAGCAGAACAAAAATCAGTTTTATTATCAAGAATTCAGTTTAATCAGATAAAGTGAGCTCTTTGTACACATCAAGCATGGGAAATGTTTTGTACAAACGTTTGAATGAATCTTCAGAAATGACATCTATACTAACAAGGGAATTTGCCAGCTCCATCGCATCATTTCGCCATCCGGCGAAACCAATCCCCTCAATCAACAATGTGTAGGTAGTTTCATTTGGCTGGCACCCTTTATCAACCATGGCAGCCAGCACCTCAATGGCATCTATGACTCTCTGCACTTTGCACAGACCAAGAAGAACAATGTTGTAACTAATAACATTAGGCTTACACTTGCTATTTTCCATGTCCACCAACAACCCAATTGCCTCATCCACCAATCCATCCCTGCACAAGCAAGATATGAGTGAGTTATATGTTATCCCATCAGGGTCAATGCCTTTGCCTAACATCTCCAAGATCATCCCCAATGCCCTAATCTTGTCCCCACTACTCCAAAGTGCACTGAAGATTGTGTTGTAAGAGCTTGCATTTGGAGGACACCCCACTTCACCGAGCTTCTCAAAGATGTTCAAGGCCTCATCAGCTTTCCCATTCTTGCAAAGAGTGGCTAGGATTGTGTTGTAGCTGATGATATCGGGCAAGCAACCATCTGAGATCATGATGTCCAAGAACCCTATGGCCAAATCCACCCTGCCTTCTTTGCAGAATGCAGATATCAATGGATCATAGCTATAAGCATCAGGGGTCAACCCCTTTTCCTTCATAACCTTCAACACATTCATCGCCTCCTCAACCCTTCCATCGCGGCACAGAAAGCTGATCAAAGTGCTGTGAGTCACAACATTAGGCTCACAGCCTTTAACAAGCATATCAGCCATCAACCTCTCACCACTCTCCCATTTGCCTTCACTCAAGAGACCCCTCAGCAAAAGATTGTAGGATATCACATCCGGGGCGCAACCCTTAGTACTTGTGCTTGTAACAAACTCAAAGGCCCTGTCCACCAACCCTTCCTTGCACATGCCCCTAACAATTGCATTGAAAGTGTACATGTCAGGTTCAAGCCCCCTTGAAAGCATCTCATCCAAGAGCTTCATTGCCTCATCAATTCCACCCTCAATGATCATTGCCTCAATCAAGATGGTGTAAGTGATCACCGTCGGCTTGCACTCATCATTCAGCAACTGGTCCATGACCTTCAGGGCCAAATCAAGCTTCCCCCTACCACAAAGATTCCCAATGAGTATGTTGTATGTAACAACATCAGGTGCAAAACCTCTCCTTTTCATTCTGTCAAGCACCTTGTTTGCATCATCAGTTCTATCTGCCTTGCAAAGCCCACTTATCACTGCATTGTAGGCAAACACATCAGGGTCGCCATGCTTCTCCAGAATCTCCATGACCCTTATGGCCTTCTCGATTTTCTTGGAATTGAACAAGCCCTTGATGAGCTTTGTGCAGAGGATCACATCTGGCTTGTAGCCCTTGTTGACCATGTGGTGAAGAAAATAGAGGGCTTCATTGTACTTGCCTGCTTTGCAGGACCTGTTGAGGGCTTTCATGAGATGGGTGTCTCTAAAGTCATAATTTTGGGTAAGTTTTGCTGTTGCCCTTGTCTCATAAGATGAAGAAACCTTGACATATCCCTTGTTATTGTTGTTGCTTCTTGGCTTCTTGCTGCTGCTACCTTCATTCAGAAGTGAGGTCGTGCAAGTGACAACAGTTTTGTTGGGATTTGAGTACTGCAAAGTGTGCTTAAGGTGGTTGTGGTTCCTGAATGGGATGGTATGTGGCAAGAATTCAGATGAAACTGTTGTCATGGATGGTGCTGAAGGTGTTGCTTCTTCGAGTTGCAGATTTTTTGGGAACTCATGGACAAACACTAGTGTTTTGGATAAGGGATTGTATCATGTTGCTGCTGGAGCATGGTCATGGAGCGTGGTGAATCCAACACACAAATGAATGGAGGACTGAATTCTTGTTTATTTAATTTTTCCCTGAAATTTTACTTTATCCTATCCAAATCTCTGGGATCTTACGACCAAAATAATCCACACCATCCTATCTAACGCTTCTTCTTGGTTTTTTTTATTTAACTGTAATAATAATTGCCATGTTATTTGATTGGTTGGAGTGCACTTTTCTTCTCCTCCACAAAAACTAAGCATATGCTGTTTGCTTANTATATATATATATATATATATACACAGGAAATGAATTTCAAACTTAATACCTCTCAATTTTTATCCTATTAATTTTTTTTGGTTAAAACAATTGTTACCGTCATTTGTACGTGTCTCGCACATGAGATTAAACGATGTCATTTTGATGTCCTCCTTTAATTAAAAGAATTCAACTTCTGGAAGAGTTCGATTTTTTTTTAAATAAAGGAGGATATCAAAACAACGTACATCTGCAACCACCGTTAAAAGGACTAAGTTGGGGTTTTTTTATTTGTTTCCCTTTTTTCTTTCAAAAATGCTTTTTAACACTAAACATGGTGTGGACATTAAGTTCAGTGAAAAAATTTATCTAAATAAAATATGAAAATTGTCTAATTTCTACAATGAACCAATTTAAAAGTTATTTCAAAACTAAATTAATTTTCTTATAAAGGAAGTCGATTTAAAATAATAATAATTATTATTTTTTGAAACAGAAATCGATTTAAATCAACTCTTGTGTGAGCCCTATAAATGGAAGTCAGTTTAAACCGACTCCTACATAATTCAAACTCTCCATCTCTCTTAAAAATCTCTTTCTCGCTCTAAAAATCTTATGGGGTTGATTTTTTGGTTCGTAGTGCAATGGAAGGTACAAATTTGATGCGTTTGAGCGAGGACAACTACATCCAACCTCAAGTGAACATCCAGGTACGTAGATATTTTTATCACAATATTTTTGTGTTTCTATTTATGCTGGTGTTGTAGAAATTATCAACACTTTTAGTACAAGTGAAGTGTTTGATGAAATGCCTTCAATATTAGATTTATAGATTTATACATTAATAATTAAAATGTAGGGTAGATTGATAAGACAAATGTTAGGTTAGTGTAGGTAAAAAATGGTAGCGTAGATTTATAGATAAATAGATAAATTGTGTGGTATATTGATAAAATGTTGTTATTGGATGAGTATTTTATTGAACTTGAATGTTAGATCGATAAAGTTATTGTAGATTGATAAATTATATGCTAGATCTATAGAGTTTTTGGGAACTTGAATGCTATAGTTGTCATCAATTTTATTTTGAGTCACTTGTTATGAGCGTAATTAGTCTGAATACCATTTCTTTTTTATGTAATTTTGTAGGCTCGTGTGTTAGAGACTTGACAATACGCTAATTTTCATGAGCACAAGGACTGTTGGATACCAGATTCTGGGATATTGTGCGTAGCATGCCAGCATTATAGTACGACGGGGAATTGATCAGTGCCCTGATAGAGAGGTGGCGTCCTGAGACCCATACTTTTCATCTACCATATGGAGAGTGTGTGGTCACGCTGCAGGACGTTGCAGTGATACTCGGCCTTCTCGTTGAAGGTCGGGCTACTACCAGATGGACTAGAGATTGGGCAAATCACTTTTAAGGCAGGAGCTAGTGGGCGTTGTGCCAATGTTGTGTCAGGAGCTGCTCAGAGAAGTCCCCGTCAACAGTCCTGAAAGGGATCCACTATCTACCTTAAGTGGGCCCAAAACTTGTTCATTTGATTGACCCAATAAGGACAAGCAAACCAATTGATGAGTTTGTGGTGCACTCGATTGTACATTCTATTCATGCTCAAAGGTGTCCTCTTGTGTGACAAATCAAAGAACCAGGTGCACCTAAAGTTTATCCCGCTGCTTGAAGACTTGATAGAGATAGGGACATACAAGTAGGGGTCAGCAGTCCTAGAACAGTTGTATCGGGAGATGTGCCATGCCACCAAATCTACTATGACTGAGTTTGGAGACTGTGTTACGCTGCTACACATATGGGCATGGATGAGAATGCCTCAGTTAGCCCGTCCCGATAGACATATTATGTTCCCATTGGCTACAGGGTACGTACGATAAAAGTTTTAGTTTATTTTGTTAGTTGATGAATATTAATTTATTTGAATTATTGATTTCTAACATGAAATTGTATTTTTGTTGTATAGATGATGTTATGGTAAGATGAACACTAAGCCATTGAAGGAGGCTTGACTCGTAGATTATCGTGACCAGCTTGACTAGCTTGGCATATATGGTGTAAGCCAAACAAATTGCCTTTCTATGTTTCCAATTATCAATTCATTATGATACGTTAGTTTATGGCTGAGTTTAAAATATGTTTCATTTTAATTTTGTAGTTTATTTGGAAGTCGTATAATGATCCAATTGTTCATGCGATGATACCTAGGTGAATATACGACGAGCAGGCGGTATGGGCATCAAATACCACCCTTATCTTCTTTTCTGTCATTGAGCGGCACCACATGAACCGTGTGGTTCGATAGTTCAATGGTGCCTAGTGGATATCTCGCCTCCCGATTGACATCGACCAGCTACATGCAAAGGATGCAAAAGGGGGCTGAAGGGACCAAATGGCGTGTATTTCATGCGAGATGGCATGAAGCATGGGATACTCATGTAGATAGGATAGTGTCGAACTCCCTATCTGCAAACCCCATGTCTTCCCTCTAGTACTTTCAGTGGTATGGGGACTCGACGCAGAGGTTTCTATGGTTTACTCCCAAGGATATTAAGCAAGCACTAAGGGGGTTTCCAGGCGATGTTCCTCACGAGGCTCACGAAGCACCACCTCTAGTTGTAGTTCCTACTTCTGCTACTGACTGGCATACACTACTAGTTAGGCAGAGGGGACAGACACATGCATCCCAACGCAAGTAGGAACATCCCAATGATTTTAACTTTGATATTCCTGTAGGTGACAAGCCCCTTAGCAATAGCCATATGCGGATGCCGGTCACGATGATGAGTCAACCCAATCAATGGATGGTGGTTCTAACAGTCACCCTGTAGAGTATGGTGGTGCTTCGAGCAGTAACTATGCAAGAAGGGAGGTGTTAACGGGGTTTTGGCAACACCAGGAGGTGTATCCTAGATTTGTTATTACATCAACATTGTATGCTTCGGGGTCAGGGCAGGTTGACACTGGATTGACTTTAGGTAAGGTTTTCTCGCCAGAGCCGCAAACTCCAGTGGGCGATGTCTATCGACCTTAGTTGCAAACGTCGGGTGCACCACTCTGGGAGGAAATGTTCTTGGGCACCAAGGAGGATGTGGAGCTAGTTTGACGATTCTTGCTGACATCCCCCCATCAAGTGTTGGGTCTAGCACTCACGACAGAGCGGGATCTCCTTGGTGCCTTGGAGTAGGCAGCGTCTCCTCCTTCAAGCTCATCACAGGGTGATGACGGTGCCCAGGGGGAGCTCCGCAGCAACATCCACGTTGCTCCAATCATCTGAGGTTCACACCGACGTGCCACACGTGAGGAAAATACCATGTCCCTAGAGGTCGACACAATGATGCCGCAGATAAATAGTTTAGGATTATTTTAGTTGTGTATATTATTTTGTAACTTTAATGTAACTTTATGTAACTTTAGCGTAACTTTATGTATTGTACTTTATTATGCGATTCATTTTGTTGAGTTTGTTATTTATTTATGACTAATTTGTTTAGGAATGAACAAAGAATAAATTAACAACTTGTACTAACAACAACTTTAAAAAAAATGACAAAGCAAATAACAAGTCATCCATAAAAAGCATATCAAGCAAATGAAACATTACTTTGTCTAACTCACACAAAAAACATAAACTTTGGTACACATTACAACTGAACATGTACTTTTATTTTTATATATGATTTTAGATATAATACACAGGAGTTGCTTTAAATTGACTCCCATTTTTAAAAGATTAAATTTTTTTACACGAGTCGATTTAAATCAATTCCCTTTATAAGAAAATTGGTTACTATTTTAAAGTAATTAATGAAATTTCATCCTTAAGACAATGACACAAGTTCCTCACCTATTATACTTAGGTTGTGTTTGGAATGAGTATTTTCAAAGGATAATGTAATTTTTAGAGCATTTTAATTGATTTATTATAGGATTCTTTATTTGGATATCAAATGGAAAATTTATGAATAAGTACTTTTTTTAGTTATTTTTTCTATTTTAAAAGAGTTAATTTCATTTTCTTTTTCTTCACAAAAAATTCTAAAAATTTTCGTCTCTATTTATTGTCTTTAACTCTCTCATTCTCAAAGTCTACCACCATTCATCCTCTACCATTGGTCACCGATCGGCCACAACCAGTCTATGGTCAACCCCGTGATGGTCATTGGTTGACCGTTGTGGGCCACTACCTGTCAGATATTGTTTGATGTCCACCCAAATAAGTAATATAATTTCATTATCTAAATATATTTTATAAATGAAGTAATATAAATGACTTATCAAAATAAAAATAAAATTAAAATGAAATGAATTCAATTCAATCATTTAAATTTCTCTGCATTCCAAGTTCTTTGAAATTTAAAAATATCTCATCCAAACACAACATTAGTTAATTCTCAACTAATGTGGGAGTTCATCACTCACACATGAAATTCCAACATTCTCTTCCCTCAAATGTGAGGTCTAACATGGTGAGCTCCCACGTGTGTTCTCCATTTGGTGGAAGCTCTTATGAGTATTCATGGCACAACTAGACACAAAATCTAGATCAATACTCCAAGAAGAGTTGAGACCACCTCGAGCACAAAATGGATTGCTGTAAATAAACTTCAAATATTTGGGTAGAGTCAAATTAGCAACTCTGATAACACTTGTCGAGATAGGAGGTTAGGAAGAACCAATAACATAACCATGAGGTGTTGTATGATGGTAGTTCACTTTGTGACCAACAGTTTACCACTTCGTTTGTGCTCAATTACTGTGAGGGGATTAATCATTGTTATTGGTATGAGTTCACCCAAAAAAAAGAAGGAAGAACCAAAAATCGAAGGAGTTTTAAATGAATGAGCTAATTGAGATACAAAATAGCAGATCAAACACTAAATATTGATCTAAAATCTAAAGACAATGAGTATATGCCTCCTCCTATATTATATACTATCTGGTTTGTTCATTTTTAACTAATGTGATCCCTCATATTTAGGGGTGTTCATTGGGTGAACCAAACCGATGAACCCGACGAAACCAACCAACCCAAAGTCATTCGGGTCGTGTCGAATGGGTTAGTTGGATCACTGGGTGAAAACCCAATGAACCCGAGCCTTTGTAAGGTCAGGTGTCGGACCCACCCGACGAACCCAGCTTTTTTTAAAAAAATAATAATAATAATAATAATAGTAATAATAATAATAAATACTCTTACTTACTAGGTTGGGTGATGTTAATATAATTTTTTTAAATATATATAGTTTTGTTATAAATAAAATACAAATGAAAAAATAGTCCAAAAATAGCTCAAAAATAGTAAAAAAAAATGGCTCAAAAAGTATAGACCAAAAAAAAATCCAATGAACACGCCCAACCCACTTGACCCAACGTCAACTCGAGTCAAGTCGGGTCTTATCCCCAAAAACACCCTCACTCGACCCGATACCCAATGATGGGTTCGTCAAGTCGAATCAAATAGCGCCCAAAATTCCACCTGACATACACTCCTATCATATTTCATTTAAGTAGATAAATTAGTCTCCTAATGAAAAAAAAAATTATGGTCCCTCACACTTTATTAAAGTGAACAAATTAGTCTTTATGGACAAAAACTTCATGTATCAAGTTTGGCCTCAACATGCTTACATAAGAGATAGAGGGTCTTTTATCGTGCATTTTGTGAAGCTCATTGATACTAACTAAGGTTTTGATCATTTGATTAAAACTGTTGGTTAAGAGGACTAATTTATCCACTTAAATGAAATGTGAGGGACCACGAAAATGTTTTTTTTAAGAGATTAACTCGTCCAATTTTAAAATTGTGAGAGACTAACTTGAGGTTTTACTCTTAAAAAAATAAAAAATATATCTATGTGCTATTAATAATATAAGAATACTGTTTGTACATCTAAAAAATTGACATTTGTTTACACCCACACAGAGAAACAAACATTATAAAATAGAAAAACAAACATTACAAAACAAATAAGCAAACATTGTCATCGAGCATTTATGCATGCACGGACACACATGTGCTTAGTAATTGTTTGTTTATGTGTTTGATAATGGTTGTTTATATGTTTTGTGTGTGCACGAACGTGCTTGTTTTATAATGTTCATTTCTCTGTTTTATAATATTTGTTTTTTTGCTTTGATATGTTTGTTTCTCTATGTGGGTGTACAGATGTGTCAATATTTTAGGTGTATAAATAGCAGGATTATCAATAATATTTTTTAAGTGAATAATCTATTAGGTTTTAGAGATGTCTTATTTTTACACTAAGTAAGGAATTTAATTACACACTTAATAAATCATAAACCCTAATAGCATTTAATTACACACTAATCCTTCTTAACTACAATTTCTATATATATGTGTATTTAATTCATATTGATTATAACTAGAGTAATTTCTAGATTAGATTTATTAGTTCAATAAAAAAGATTTGTCTACAGTTTGAGATATCCAATAACTCTAGGGTTGAATGAAGCCAAGTAGTTTGTTAGGAGACTTCAACATGATCGCACTAGACTTAGAAATAGGGTCAAGTTAGAGCTTAATGAAAAGCATATATAGGTTACTAATAGACTAGACTCGAATTGCATGATTTGAATATATCTGTCGAATTGCATGATTGGAATATATGTTAGGCTCATTTGAGCGAAAGCCTCTCCATTAACTCAATATGAAGCGGGGGCAACGCTAATTTAATTTTTCATACTCAAATCTTAAATTCAAAACCATTAATTAAAGAGAATGAATATCTATTACTTCAATAATCATGTGTCAGGAAAATTTGCTACGTTGCTGGCTAACACTCTCTTCTCCATTACTTCTCATCGTGATTGATCTTTATACGCTAAGCATAAATTTGAATGTATATTAAGATTAAGATAGAAATTGCACTCCTTAGACATTATATCAACCCGTCAAATATACTTAGAGGGCGTTTGACACATTGTTTATCAAAATTACCGATATTTAGATTATTTATTAAAAAAATTACCATTTTTAAATTACTGATAATGTTATATTACAATGTTTGGTATGCATATATAATGTAATTGACAATTTACAGTACTACGTTTGATACATTAAAAAGACTGTTACGTAATAAATGTATTTTACCATAATGTCTTGTAAGTGATAAATAAAATAATATAATAATAAATTAAATAAATAAAAATTACCATAATAACAATAAAATAAAAATAATAAAAATTATTTGGTGTGTTGCGGTGATGATGGTGGTAAATGTGACAATAACAATGGTGGTAATGGGTATGGTAATAGTGGTGGTGGTGGTGGTGGTGGTGGTGGTGACGACTGTAGTGATAGAAATAAGGGGTTGTGGTGGCGGTGGCAATGATCATGGTAGTGGAGGTGAGTTATGGTAGGGGTATCAGTGATGGATGTGGTAACTGTGGCGACAATTATGATAGTGGTAGTAGAGATGGTAGCGGCGGCGACGACAACAACATATGGTGAAAGCACTACTAAAAAGCTATGAATTACTTGTGAAAATTTGTTGTGAATTTTTTTCATAAGTAATACCTCTGAATTCTGCTGCAAATTTTTGTTTTGAACAAGACAACGAACATTTTGCTATGAATTGCAAAATTGATAGCAAAATTTGCAAGTTTTTCTCCAAAAGGCGAACAATATTTAGTCGTCAATTTTGTTGCAAGTTATTTCGCAAATAAAAAATCCGAAAATAATTTTGTAGGGAGCTTGAGAAAAAAATGTCAAAAGGTTCAATCAACATTGTTTTCGTAGCTAAATCCACAGGAAATAGTATATGTGAACTTACTTGTGGATTTAGATGTGAGTACTTTTGTTCTGTACGAATTTTGCTATGAATTTTTTTGCAACTTACTTTGTTGCTGATTTTGCTACGAAATAATTTTGTTGCGAATTTTCTTGCAAATTTATTTTATTGTAGATTTTCTTACAAACTAGTTTGCGACAAGTTTTGTTGGAAATTCTCTTTGTTGTTGATTTAGCAATGAGTTTGCTTTGTTGCGGATTTTCTTGCAAATAGTTTGTTGTGGATTTAGCTACCAACTTTTTTGTTGTGAATTTAGCTGCAAGTTTGCTTTGCTGCGGATTTTCTAACGAATAGTTTAATGCAAATTTAGCTACAAATTTAGTTGTTGCAAATTTAGCTGCAAATTTTCTTTGCTACGAATTTACTTTGATGCAATTTTTCTTGCAAATTTATTTGTTGTAGAGCACTACCACCATCGCCGCCACCACACCATACTGCCACCACTATCTCTATTTTCATCACCACTACTACCACCGCGTTCACCACCACCACCACCAACACCATCATCATCATCATCATTATCATCATCATCATCATCATCATCATTATTATTATTTGTATTTATTAAGAGTGTAAAAAAATTATATTAACTATGTTATAATTCAACTATTTGTCTCTTTTTTGTTTTTCATATTATTGTCTTGTTATTTTTTCCTAAATTTTAGAACTCATTCCCCAAAACTAATTAAGTCATAGTTTATTTTTCCCCCATTTTTTTAACTCCCTTTCTTGTAATGTACATTATAATTTAAAAAAACAATAAAAACTAAAAAAAGGCATAAATTTGTTACGCAAATTAGATGATATATATATTGGTGACAATGGAGATTATGCTGAGTTTAGGAGGGATTAACGTGTAGGAATAAGTATGGTGTTGCAGTTTAAGAAACAAATATGAGCAGTTTGTTGGAAGGGAGTAACAATAAAAGAAGAAAAAACACGTCTGCCTACACTTATTGAAGGATGCTTTTGTTAATGAAATATATAGAACAAAATTGGTGAAGTGAATGATGAACTAGAGAGATAGATTTGTGCTTTGGACCTTTGAATGTTACTTAAAGATGTTTGTTCATAACATACTATAGAGTAATGATACTGCAAACCGCTTACCAATGAGTTTCATATTTAGTTATGTTCTTAAGAGACTTTTTGGCACTTAATATAAGTGATTTTGTGGCATAATTTTAAGGTCGGTTTGAACTTTCCTTTTGCTAAATCTTCCACCATAAATGGTAACACAACTAGTATAACTGCGCAAGTCCTACATCAAACAACAAAAAGATGAGAAACCAACTCTTTAGTTATAAAAGAAGGTGTTGTGAGCCTAATAATAACAATACAAGTCCCACATCAAACAATACAAAGAGAGGAAACAAACATTTTAAAAGAGTGTTGTGAGTCCAATAACTCATTATTGAGCTTTAAAAGTTAAAAGGGTTACAAAGCCTATTTGTATTGCTTTTTTAATTTATGAAAAGAATTAGTAAAATTTTTATTTAATGGTTCGTTGGTGATATGGAGCAATCTATTCATTGGATGACATGTTTCTTTATTGGGTTGTTGAATATTAACTAATTGAATAGTTGTAGAATTATTTGCAAAATTTTTGTTGCGTTACTTGCAAAATTTGCTAGGGATTAAAAAAGCTATGAATTTCGATACGACATGTGCATGTAAAATTTATTGCGAAATTTACATGTGTAATTTTTTGCAAAATTTACTTGCAAAATTTGTTGTAAATTTTATCTGTGAAATTTGTTGCAGAACTTACTTGCAAAATTTGCTGCAAAATTTACCTACAAATTTTCCTATGAAATGTTTCATGCAAAAAAATCTGTATCAAAATTTGTAGCAAAATTCTTCCCAAACACCTAATTGGCCACAGAAATTATTTGCAAAATTTTGCAGTTTCCTACAAAAAAAATTTGCAAGTACCTGCGAATTTTGAAATTCACAACTACCAGTTACCTACCACCTAATTATCTGTGAATTCCAATCCGCAGGAAAAATAGCAGGAAACGTGATTACTTGCGCATTTTAAGAAAAATTTTGCAACAAAATTTGCAGGTAATAAGAATTTTTTTGTAGTGAGGCAAAATTGGTGGTGGTGATGACAATGATGATGGTTGTGGTGGTGGTGATAGTGGTAGCAATGGTGGGTAATGGTAGTAGTGGTAGTTGTGGTAACGACAATGATGATGGATGGTATATGTTGGCGGTGGCAGGAGTGGTGGTAGTGGAGGTTGTGGTGGCTTATAGAGAGAGATGTTTATATTAAGAATATTTTTATTAAAATAAAAGTTAAAAAATTACTTAAAATGTGATAATTTAAATAAACGTCTCTCATGAAAGTTAATAATCTATTTACATTACCTCGTGCAAAATCCTTCACGAAAGACATTATAAATATTACTTGTTTATTCCAAATAAAAAATGACTATTTGATTACTCAGTTTATTTCGGTTGGAAAAATTGCATAAAGTATCTCATAATAAAAATAAAACACACACACTCAATTGTGGTGTTTTTGACTATACGTAATGACATACAGCGTCCATGACTGATAATTGGATTCAGAATGCCGAATTTTTCCATGGTCCACTATCACGTGTCAATTTTTCTCTCCCTCAGTCTCGAAATTCTATTTTCTCTCCTTCTCTAATTTTTAATTGGAAAAATTGAAAAAGAAAAGGAAAAAAAACAATATAAAGGCAACACAAGTCCCTCTCTCATTTTTTCTTTTCTTTTTTCATTTTTCCAGTCTGCTCAATTATTCTCCCTTCTCCCTCCAAAATCGCTTGGATCCCTGCACAATTTTTCCTCCAAACTATTCCATTTTCTCTCACTTCCCTTCATTTTCCTTCTTCATATCATCGCCACCGCAAATCCGTATTATACACACTGCGAATTTATTGATTCCAATTTCTAACACCACAAAGATCTAGGGTTCCTACTGAATCTCGCAGCTCCCAATCTGAACCACCGTCCTCAACCGCATTCGTTCCGTTCCGTTTCGGATGCAGAATCACTTAGTTGTTCATTTGCTTCTTCGATTCAAAGGCATTTGAAATCCAATTCGCACGATTCTCAACATAAAAAAATATATCTGTATACACATCTATATTTATGTTATACAGGATTGGTGTTTTTGATCGATCTGTGTGGTGAGTGATTTTTGGTTCTGTGGATGAGAGATAGGGATAGTGTTGGATTTGTTGATTAGATGAACATGGAGGTGGCCGTCGATGCGGCGTCTTTAGACGTTGAGCTGTTGCAGCTTCCGGAGCTTTCGGGATTGGCCCTCAAGTCTAACCTCAATTTCGTCGAGAAGCTCTTCGAGCAGTGGCTTTCTCTTCCCGAGAGCAATCGATTGGTATGCTCCCTTTTGGTTTTCCGAATCGGCATGTTGCTGCATTGTGTTTTTTCTAAAATAGCCTCGTTATTAGCTTGTTGCTTTTGCTTTGTCACATTGATTTGTTTTTTCTTATGATATACGTGGATGAATTGATGATGAACGACGTGATTGAAACCGGTGATTGTTGGATAATGATTCTTTGGATAATGAAGGATTGTGAGAAAGATGCATCATTTTTGCACTATGTTTGACTAATTGACATATTGCCTAGAGGGAATGGTGTTCCACTTCAGGTTTAACATTTATATAAATATAATTATATTTGTCCACAGTCAATTCTGGTAAAGTCCCTGGTTTTTTAGCCATATAAGTAACACCTGCTGATACTTGAAATATAGGAAATGCTGATAAACAATTATACAGGTCTTGTGTTATATTTTTGGGCTTAGTGATATGTTCAAGTTGTTCTCCTTGAACACTCTACATAATAAAACGTGTGAATTTGGCATATTGTTTTTACATTTCAATTGCTAAATGGATAGGTAACATCATTGCTCAACGAAGCAAAGTCAGGTGCTCCCTTGAATGTCCCTGGAAATTGCTCTAGTCCAAATGCTGCGAGTAATTCTTTGCCGTCCATGTTCCCTGCTGGCACTGCTCCACCTCTTTCACCAAGAAGTACATCTGGTTCCCCGCGCATAGTGAAACAGAGAGCTGGCCTTTCTAACTTAGGTTCTCCTTTGAAAGTTGTTGGTGAGCCAGTTAAAGAAGTGATACCTCAGGTTTGGAATATCTGATACCCTTTGTTAACATCTTTTTCTTTTTTATAATTTTTTTATTAGAAAGAGGGAGGGAAAATACATGTAGAGGACGATAAGTCCATAACAGATAATGCAAAATTCGTCCAATAAGGAAAAGTAATATGCTGGCCAAGTTATCCTATCTTATTTCATATATGAAATGACAACTTCTAGAGACAACCATTAGCATTATTTGGAACATGTGAGGTGTTGGTAAGAGTGAGAAGTCGAGGATAACGGTGATTTGGAGCCTAGTAGTGGTGATAATAATTTTATTTATTTATTTATTTTTTATTATTATTATTATTATTATTATTTATGTTATTTATTTTTTATTTATGTATTCTTTTTTTTAATCCTCGGCTGCATTCCTTTAAGCTTTATTGGTTATGATCACTATCAAAGAGTGGAGCAATACAACATACTATCTGTATGACTCATACTTTCCTTACCTTGGTTGTGGTTGACAAATGTGATCCTTGCCTTTGCATCAATCACATGAACTCAGTCTCTTGAAGCTATATGTATGACCCATCTTGGTTTTTGTTCTAGTCTATAGCAGTATATGTCACGTTTATGTTCTTGGATATAGCTTGTGTCTCTTGTGAGCTGTTTGTTTTTGGCATTCTTCTTCGACCTTGATGGCAATGCTAAAGGGGTTGGGGTGGGGTTTATTTTGTGGTTCACTATTGGTGTTGTTAGTTCTTGTTTTTTCCCTTATTGTTTGGCTTTGCATTCTTTTGCCACCTATTTCCTTTGTTTTTGTCTCTGATGTGATGTACTCTCTTGCTCTACTCCTCTTTTGGTTGGTTTGAGCTTTGCTTCCGTCAAAATATAAAAAAACCATTAGCAGAACTCTGAGTAGATCCATACATCTATTCCCTAAAGGATAGCTTAAACTATAGATTGTCATAAAACTTGTGCCTCGTTCTCGCTAAATATGGAAACATCTAATACTTGCCTAAACCCTACGAACTTGTAGCAAGTAATATATATTAATCCTATTATGAACCCTTGTTGAGTTTTGTTGTTAATATTTTATTGATGTATTTCTTTTGTACCTGGTTTGCTAGTGTGTCTATTATTTATTTTTTCTCTGCCGATTTTGCTATGTTAATGCTCATAACATAAATATTTGCATGTTGGCAGTTCTACTTCCAACATGGACTTCCACCTCCAAATGAACTCAAAGAACAATGCTTGTTTAGAATTGAGCAGTTATTCCATGATCACTTGGATGGCCTGCAGATGCATGGTGAGATATTACATTACAAGTAGATGATAGCTTTGCAAGGGAAAATGATTTTAAATAAGTTTAACAATTTAATTTTCTAAATAATCACACTGTCTCCACTTAAAGTTTAGTAAAATTAGCTTCTTTTAAATTCATTGAAAAGTCAAAAAGTTGTTATTTATGTAATATTTATTTTATAACATCATAAAGATTCGTAATCACCTGCTAAGTATTCTGTTATACTTGTTTCTTTGGTATGTCAGAATTCAAATCAGTTACTAAGGAAGTATGCAAGCTGCCATCTTTTTTTTCCACCTCTCTTTTCAGAAAGATTGACAACGGAACTGGTGTTGTGACAAGGTGTGTGCTTCATTCTTGTGGATACAGCTTATTATATTTATTTTGTTGTGCCATGTGTGCTGATTCTTGTTTGAGCTGTTGGATAATTAAGTAATTGTTGTCTAGATGCCAGAGTAGCATCACAATCATTGCGAGTCATTCAGAAAGATTATTCACAGTTGTGCTCCAGATTATTACTTTATTATTCTTGTAAAAGCATTTTTGGACTTTCTTTCCCTGGCTAATCAAACTAGAAGTCCAACCATTTGCTTTGTGCTCTGCTTCTTGTACATTATCCAATCCATTCTAGCTATTAAAAACAAAATAGAAAAATATAGTTCTCAATGTACTACCAGATTTGTGTTTGAAGGAGTTACCAGCATCATTTGTTATGCCAGTTTGCTTGGCTTAATTTTCATCATCATATGGAGATTGTCTTAATCTTATGAGTTTCTCAAACTTTTCATAGTCTTCAATGCTGATTGAGTTTTCAAATAGACTTAGATTTCATTTTCTGAATCATCTGTTCAATAGCAAGGATTTTGTATCGTTGTTATGATATTTATAGCTTGTATAATGCATATCTCACTGCACTTTCCAAGGCTCAAAAGATGAGGAACTAAACATTAAAAATGAGGGGCCAAGGTGAAGGGAAGAAGAAATCCATAATATGCAGTAGAAAATTATAAAGTTTTTGGCTGAGAAAGTGCTTATTATTGTTCTTGTCGGTTGTCACTAAACAAGAAATCTATTTGGCAAATTTTGATTTTAATAGGGTAATATGTTTCTTAGTGTCCCTTTTGTCTTGGTGAATGTGAATTTCGAGCTTATGGCACTAGATGTTATGCTGATTGAATTATTAAGTGATCTTATGGATTATTAAAATAGTAAACATAGTAAACATGCTCTCTTTGACTCTCTCTCCCTATCATTTAGGGAAAGTAATGTTGAATGGTTTTGTGCTATGTAATTATTATTTCCTAATACTTTTGCTAAAATCCTTGATTTAATATTCCTATAGCCAAGCATTTATTGATTATTGGATTAATGGCAACATGTTGACGATGGATATTGCAACTCAAATATTCACTATTTTAAAGCAACCCCAGCTGAAGTACCTTACTCAGGTTTTTTTATTTTTAATTTTTTAGTTTTTATTTTTAATTTTATTTATTTATTTTTACTTCTGTAATTCATTTTATTAATTTCATTCTCCTCCTCCAAAAGGTAGCTTCAATCTTAACCTGGTATTTATTAAAGTATATATCATTTATTCATTTCCATTTTAATACTAGAATTTTTTTACTGGCCCCTTTTGATTTCTTTTGCTTTGATATTGATATTTTATCCATCAGTCTTTCTTATATTGGAACAATATCTATTAATATGTTAGGATGATTTTAAACCTGTGCTACGTGAGCTTTTAGCAACTCATCCAGGGCTGGAGTTCCTGCAAAGCACACCCGAGTTTCAAGAGAGATATGGTTTGTATTTTGTTGTTTTAAGATTTGTTACAATGATGGTAGGATAAAAATGAAAAATGTTGTATAAGGCTGTACTATCCTATGTTACACCAAATATATAATAAAAATTGATTTTGTAGTAGTAGCTAATGCTATTAGGTCGTATACGACGTAACAAACAAAGCCTAAGGATGTTGTATGTCATTGAATGTTGCTTGATAAAAAGTCAACAAAAAAATAAGCTCTTAATGTTCCATAGATGAAAATGTTGCGTAGAATGAGTGGACATATTGGACAAGATAGGATTAATAATGATTGCATTAGATAGTTTGCTGAAAATAGCTTGTAGACTTCTAGTTAGAATAGTAGGATTAAAATGAATAAGACTGTAGTATGCTATGTTACGCCAAACATACGATAAAAATTGATTTGGTAGTATTAGCCAATACTATCAAGCCTTATATGACATAACTAACGAGGCCTTTAGGATTTTGTGAGATTGAATGTTGCGTGATAAAAAGCCGACAAAAAAATAAGCTCTTAATGTTATATAGATGAGAATGTTGCGTTGAATGGGTGGACACATTAGATAAGATATGATTAATAATGATTGCATTAGATAGTTTGCTAAAAAGAGCTTGTAGAAGTCCTAGTTAGGCTTGGTTTGGTAAAACCATGCTTTTCAAAAGTTGTTGAACTCTCTTGGCTTTCGAAAAATTGCTCTTAAAATGTCACTGTGATATTGTTTGGTAAAATATGATAAAAGTGACTCTCAATAAGCAACAACCACAAAATAGTGTGGTAAATATACTATAAAATTGTTCCTAAAATATAATATGACTAGAATAGACATAAATAATAAAAGGAATGACAATGGAGAACCAAGATTTTAATGGATAAAGTTGGATTTTTATTTAAATTTAAGGTTATTTAGTCTTTTTACATTTCAGAGAGCATAAACCAGCTTTGAAAAGCTACTTTTGAGAGCTCCCAAAAACACCTCTGACTCTCACAAACCAAGAGCAAAAACTCTCCAACATTTTTGTTTACCAAACACTAAAACATGACTTATGCTTTTTGAGAGCAAGAGTACCCTCTCAAAAAGTAACCAAACCAAGCCTTAGAAAAGTAGGTCACAGGATAGCCCAATAGACAGAGGTAGTAGGAGATCAAGAAAAACTAATGAAAATACCATTTAAAAAGATTTAGATTTTTTACTGTTTTCACTTGTGGTTATCAAATTGGGAGTTGAATTGTAACTCGGAAAGTTTATTTTTCGAATTGTGAATTGAACCGTATCATGAAACATAGTATTCATGATCAATGATTAGATAACATACAAATATTTTTCATGTAAAAAACATCAACAAAACTATACTAGCATTTCAAAGTCAAATAACTAATTGTATAACTAATAAGCTAAGCGAGCCAGTAAATGTATGAAATCTCTATTTCAAAAGAATGGAAGTTAAGCAATGAAATAGTTAAAATTGATGTATTTAGTAACACCTCTGTAGTTTATTTCATTTAACAATTTAAACTTCTGTCTCTTTAATTTCTCTAATGAGAATGGGTGGAAAAAAGTCAAAAAAATGTAATGAATTGTTTCACCATTGCATTAAAATGGGACATGTATCGTAAGATTCATAGTTATCAACGATTCACTGTATGATACAAATTGCTAGCATGTTGAATCGTACCGAATCGTATGATTGCAAGATTTGAATCGTGAATTGCAAGATTTTGATAACCATGTTTTCACTGTAGATTTGTTGACGATAGGGCACAATGACGTCTGATCCATGTAGCTTAACCTATCTAGTGGGACAAGGCTTGTTTGTTGTTATCAGTATATTCCTAGTTGCTGATACTAAATAAGACTTTAATTGTATGTTTAGAAAAGAGGAATCTAACTGCTATGGACATTAAACTAGGTAAGTGTAAGAATATATATGTATACATGCAGCATAAGTTCATCTGAAGAAGAAATAGTTTTTGAGATAAGGGATAAATGGTACTCAAGAGTGAGATTTTTTCAAAAAATAAAAACTGGTATGTGTGTAGGTGATTCAAAGCAATTGTAAGAGTGGATTTGAAGATGCATCTTATTAGTAGAAAGCTGGTTGGACTAAAATGATCTTCATTCTAGTTTCTAGGGGATCCTAAAGGCTTGCAAATTGCAATGCATAATTTTGGATGGGCTTTTGAATTCAAGTTGAGATTGATCGATGATTCTTGCTTATGTTTATAGAGTTTTTTTTTTGGCAGAGTTTTTTTATTTCAGTACTCTATAAGGTGCTTTCCTGATTATCCAATCTGATTTTCCCAATAAATTAGAACTAGCTATTCCGTCAATTGAAAGCTGTGGGCATTAGCTGCTGCTGCACAGATGCTTATTGTAATAATCAATGTGGTTGGCCAAATAACATTTTCCTCTCCTTCCCTTAAAAATCTGTGTCCTCTTGAATGGCTTACCTTGACATTATTCTATGTGTATTTGATATCTAAACATGTTCTTTTCTCCCACATCAGCAGCCCACTTTTTGCGACAGGTCCTTTCCTTAACAATAGCTTTTCAATGAATTACTTACTAGCTAATATATACAAGTTATGTGATGAGAATCCATGTATTTCTTTCGCTATATTTTCACATTTCCTATTTTGGTGATAATTACCATTTTGAAATTACTATGTATAAAGTAGTAGATATATTTTGATGAAAAGGGTTGCACTCAATGTATCTTAGTTTTGGGTGGACTAATATTAAAGTTTATTGTAGAAATCTCTGCATAAATTGCTCTTGGTTTTTGTCATAACACTTTTTCCATTTTGTCTTGGGTGCAATATTCTTAACTTCTTGTCTTTCCAATGCCCAGCTGAAACTGTAATATACAGAATATATTATTACATTAATAGATCCGGAAATGGTTGTCTTACCCTGAGGGAACTGAAGCGTGGAAACGTAATTGATGCAATGCTGCACGCTGATGAAGAAGAAGACATCAACAAGGTTTTGAGGTAGATATACATAGTGAAATATCATTACCAGTAACCCTGGACAAAGACATTTTTTCTGTGAAATAGATTTATTCCCAAGTGCATTTCTTTAAACATTTCTTATAATTGTCTTCAGGTACTTCTCTTATGAGCATTTTTATGTCATATACTGCAAGTTTTGGGAGCTGGATACAGATCACGATTTCGTGATAGACAAAGAGAATCTTATCAGATATGGTAATCATGCGCTTACCTATCGGATTGTCGATAGAATATTTTCTCAGGTTTGTGTTGACTACATCTTGCTTTTCTATTGAGATATAAGTTTTCAGCAATAAACCATACACCCCTTTGCTTCCTATTGCAAGAATGGTTTATTGTCTGAGTCTGTCTCTCTGTTTTGTTAATATAATTGATAATTGATTGCATCAATCATTTAAGATGCAGATTTTTTAACTTGCTTCAATATTAACACAGGTCCCAAGAAAGTTTACCAGCAAGGTTGAGGGAAAGATGGGATATGAAGATTTCGTTTACTTCATCTTGTCAGAAGAGGATAAATCATCTGAGCCAAGTCTTGAGTATTGGTATTCGTTTCCTGTTCATTTTCCATTTCGTTTTGTTATTTTCCTTTTCTGAAAGAAGTCATCATATTAGTTGCCGTGCAACTGCGATGCATTGTTAAATTAGGCATGTTGATAGTATGCTCTATTTTATTTGATATTGAACTGTTCGCATGCATCTACCTTTTTGTCCATGGTTATGAAACTTTATCTGTTAATGCATCTGTACTGGCAGTCTGGAACTTTGTGTCAGTCATTTAAGGCAAGGTGCACAAGAGAAACAGTTCAGAGTGGAATATTTCCTCGTGTCAATTCACCCATGCATTTGAGCATGCATATGTAATTGTAGGCCGTGTGACTGTTATAACCTGATCAATTAGTAGTGTCACTGTGATAGGAGACCTCTTAAGAATGTCTATGCGAGGAGAGGGGCAAGGGATCTGGGCCGATATGGTGAGGAATTGGGCCAAAACTCCAAGGTAAACTCAGGGAATTACACATATTAAGCATTTGTGAATTAGAAAAGTGTGTGCGTAGCCAGTAGGGTGAGTTAGTTATGGAGTTGGACTAAAAAAGAGAGGGAGTGGAGTATATTAGCCTAGTCAGAATTCATTTGGCTCTAGGAGAGACAGGGGACTCTAGAATATCCCCTCCACACCATTCGTGTATCTTGGAGTTCTTGGTCACATTGATCAAGGCTTCCTTCTTTGTGAAATAATACAGCTCTTGTGTATTGTTCTTCATCTTTTCCACCTTTCTGGTGGCAGTTTCATCAGAGTCAATAATATGTTTCAGAATACAAAAGAATGTTTATAAGGGATGTTTGGTACATCAGAAAATAGGACAATAGAAATTGGATTTGATGAAAATTTGGGCTGCATTGTGTCGAAAAAACGGTCACGTTTCTGGTGTACACTACATGAAAGGGTACTTTACATGTACAGCCTAAAAAACTTGTTACATCAGGTTTTGTATTTTTCATTTTCATAGTTTGTAATGGTAAGAAGACCAATTTAACCTCACTTGTAACTCAAATTTTCCTTCATGACCCCATGTTACCATGACCCATTGACCCACAATAAATCATGTCAATCTCAGAGGCAAACCCACAGTATATTTTTCTTTATTCAATATTTCAAGCAAGACCTATACCTAGAAGGCAGGGGAGCAACAAACAAAACAATGTCCCCATTTCTCTGAACTAGATCTCCTGAGAAAATAATCTCTATCCTCAGATTTGACTGTCCAAGCTCCTTGTTAATTCATGATTTTTTTATTTGTCTGAACATCCATCATCAGAAAGTGGTTATACCAGTCCTGGAAGTCATAAAATTGAAACTTAAGGAAGCTAGTGCGTAAAATTTTAGTCCTTTGTTAATTTATCATTGATGCATCTCTAAAATTCGGAGCATCCTTTACTAATAATTGCATGCAAGTCATCCTTTACTAATCTAGTTTCAAGTAATTTTCGTTGTGTCTGGTGAGGGCGGTGGGCTTCAAGTTGGGGGTCAAAGGAGAGCTTCAAAGGTGGGGCACGATGTGAGAGAGAAAGATTAGAAAGGGTAAAATGGTAAAAGTGTTTTTTATAAATATTAAAATATAAATTAATATTACTAGATACCTATAGACTATCCATACTCCAAATAATAAGTGAACTATCATAATTATTCTTAATGTAATATTAGCCACTAGATTCATTTTCTTGTTTTGATCAATGGCTAAAAGATAGTGCACATTCAATGTTAATTTTTTCAAGATGTACACCAGAAACATAACATGAAAAAACGAAGGAAAATTGATTGTGAGATACTTTTGTTTTATTTTTCTTGGAATACCTTACATCCTTTTACCAAGTATCAAGGAGTGATACATGCTCACCTTCCCTAGTAAGCATGCTCTTGGGAAAACTATGGAAGTTGACCTTGTTGCTGACTTATTTCTAATTTTTCAAAATCAGTATGAACTGACTTGAACATGTCCTGATTAGGTTCAAGTGCATAGATTTGGATGGAAATGGAGTCCTGACACGGAATGAACTGCAATTTTTTTATGAGGAGCAATTGCATCGGATGGAGTGCATGGCCCAAGAGCCTGTGCTTTTTGAGGATATATTGTGCCAGATAATTGACATGATTGGACCTGAGGTCTGTCTTTCCGCCTTTCTTCTACTGATTATTTAATTTTCTTTCATTGTGTTGCGAAGTAGCATTAACTGGAAAAAAAAATAAATGCAAATCTAGTGAGCAATTTATAAATTGGACTTTGTGCTGGAACATGGCATACTGATTTATTATCTGACCTTTTTTCCTAAATTGAAATTGTTGAATCTGCAGAATGAAAGCTATATAACTCTGCGTGACCTGAAAGGTGGTAAACTCTCGGGAAGTGTTTTCAATATCCTGTTCAATCTAAACAAGTTCATGGCCTTTGAAACTCGAGATCCATTTTTGATTCGTCAGGTGCTTGGATATTAGGATTATTTGTAGTAACGCTTAATACACTTGGTCACTGCTGGTGACTTACTTTGGTAATTGGTATTTGTGTCTTGTGTGAATAGGAACGTGAAAATCCAACATTAACAGAATGGGACCGGTTTGCTCATCGAGAATATATTAGGCTTTCAATGGAAGAAGACGTAGAAGATGCCTCTAATGGAAGTGCAGAAGTCTGGGACGAATCACTAGAGGCTCCCTTCTGAGATCTTATATGTAAGTGTGCTCAGAAGTCTTAATTGTGTCACCTAATACTTACAAGATGAACTCAGAAAATAGGCGATGATGTTTCTTCCTAGTTTCTACACACTATTGTCTATTCCCATTCCTTTCCTAATTTTTTTAGAAACATTCAGCTACTTACAAGTTGCACTATTTTTCTTCTCTTATTTTGTGCGTTATTTATTACTATAGGGGACAAAATGAAATTAATGCTCTGGAACTGGTGGACTGACCGTTGTTTAAAGACACTGGACTCGGGGATCAGCTTTATAGTGGATCATGTCAATTGGAAATTCCAAGCTTCCATGGAATGTGTTTTTTGATGAGCATACTGCAATAGATCTTCTGCTGGTAGTGACATACATTGGGGCCGTAATCATGGAAGTTTCGTTGCCTTGTGTATCAATACCCATGCTAAGTGAGTGTGGTTGCTGAGAGGTTGAATTATGTTGATATCATTGAGTATGCTTGTTATTTGGGGCCACCTATGTTGTTCCAAGAACATGAATAGCAACATTTGCTCACGTTTCGATCTTTAGTAAGTTTGCTTCAATGGTCGAGGTAATTTGGCCCCGGATCTGGGAAGAGTACACTTTGTTTCGTTGTGTATTCCTTTGGTTGGTGTCTTTCATTTGTTCTTTTTTTGTTAGGTCAGTTGAAGAATTTGAGTAATGCTACACATAAAATGTCACCTTTTTTTTCTGCAGAACTAGATTTATCTTTGGCTATGTTTAGATACTTGTTGGTGAGTGAAATGGAATCAAATATGAAAGAATGTTATGAAGTGAAAATGAGTGGAATGAAATAAGTGTTTTATTCCATTATTTGGAAGGAGAAGTTTTCATCACATTGTTTGGAAATACAATGGAAAGTGGTGGAATGACAAGGTTTGAGTTATAGAATGACATTGTTTGGAAATACAATGTCATTGCTATTTCCCCAAATGGAAGGGAAAGAAAAATAAAGGTATTTGATGGAATAGAATGAAATAAATTTCATCCAACCCATTCCATTCCATAATATTTTAAAATATCCAAACAATGAAAATAATGTTTTCACTACATTCCACTCCACTTCTCACATTCACCAATCCAATTCCGAACAAAGCCTTTGAGCTATAAACGTGATTATACCAACACTTTTACGCATAGATACAAACTATTCAATTTTTTTTTTCTCTTCAATATTTCAGTAATGCACAGCAAAACCCAACAAGGTTAAGCACAAAACGGTATGAGAACATCATCCCAAAAGTCACCACGCTCTACTCATACAAGGAAAATTTTGTTAAAACCTCTATGAAAAAAAAATTAGTGGAACGAACCCCCCCCCCCNGACCCCCCCCCCCCCCCACAATACAAAGAAAAAGTGTATTCCTCCTTTATAAGCCTACATTATAGACAACACCCAGCTAACACTACAAGAGTTCCAATCCCAGAAATTATATCACCTTTTCCCAAATCAACCCATAACCATGTACAATGCTGCACGGATATTCAGACTGTTCTACTTTTGGTATTTCCGATTCGATGGCTTTGTACGTTGGATTTGACTTCCTTTTTGAGTTTTAGTATATGAGGCTAACAAAAATGTCCAGCGTTTTCCTTAAAGAACGGTTCAGTAATCCCCAGTTAGCTTATTATACTTTTCAAAACAAAGCACCTACATAAAGTGGGTGAAAATTAAACAAAAACACAAGAACTTTAGGTACAAACACTTTAGTAACTGATTCTGAGTCAAATATAACTTACGATTTCAACCCCCTATAATACTCACGAACTAGACATTGTTGAATAAAATATTAATCCGGCAAAAAATATAAAAGTTTAACGAAAAACACTTATTTTGTGTGGACTCGGGAGTCGAAAATTTCGGCTCAAAAACAAGTCACTTTTGACCACAGAACTAAACATCTTAATCGCATTAAATCGTCTTCGCCGTACACATTATAATTTTTTTCTTCGTTTTTTTCGTTGGCAGTGACCGTACACGTTAAAGAAAGGGCAGCAACGTGTTGCTATAGTACACTCCTACAAATATCTGAATTTGATTGTCCTACTCTTGTACCTTACACTGTCCGGCAAGACCAACCATTATTTTTAATGAAATTTAATCCTATACTTTCTTTCTTTTTTTATATGGTGCTCTTTTTATAAACGGCTACATATCTAGAAAAAGTTATGGTCCGTATCCTTATCATGATTTTCTGTTGGACCCCAATATAACTGCCTTTTTGTTTTGTTTAGTAAAATAAATTGGAGTGCATGATAACTTATGAGAAAGACAAAGGAAGTGGTCGAATACTTGGATTCGTGAAGGAAAAAAAAAAGTCGCCATGGTGGGGAGAACACCACCAAGTGCCCCCACAGATCAATTTGTTAGTTTGAAAGAAAAATATCCTTTCATATGATTTCTTTTTTAACAAAATGAATTTTAATTTATGTGACTGGAGATTTTAATATCATTTTCTTCCTTTATTAAAAATCAAAATTTTATTTCGGGAAAAAAAAATGAATGCTCAGTTTGATTTGTAAAATTGTACGTGTTTTATTCTAGTCCTTAAAGTTATAAAACTAAATGATTCTTAAAGTGATGTTTGTATGGAGTAATTTGAAAAGGAATAACTTTAATATGTTTTTTTTTGCCTTAAATTGATAATTTTGGGTCTAGGGTGAAAACAAGAAACAAAATGAATACTTACTGTACGAAAAGTTTTTGAAGTTATCTTGATTGTTTCAAATAAGGTGGTGATATATTTAAAGGGAAAAATAGATATCTCATCGAGAGAGTCTTAGCAATTAGCACACACTTACAATAATAAAAATAAATTTTATTAGAATAAGACCTGTGCAATTTATATTTTAGAGGTTAGAGTGCATTTAATGGAATATTAATAGTTAATTATTGAGAGAAGTTATATTTTTATATTAAAATTATTTTTAAAAAAATTATGTATATTTATTTTTACTATTGATTTACATTTAATAATTAAAATATATACTTTAACTTTTAAAGTGTGAACTGCACTTTAAAGTGTTACTTAAGAGATTATTGATCATATTTACCTACCCGTTATTTGTGATGTATGGGATTGGATAGTTAGGGAGTGGAATATTTCAATTTCTCATGCGCTTAGAAAGGACAATGCTTGTATATCATGGTTGTGTTGTGGTTGATTAAAATAATACATATTAAAAAAAAATCTCACATCGCCAAAAAGTGCAATGGGAGAAAAGATGTCGAGATTATAAATAAAGAGCCAAGTTCTTCATTTCAACCCACCAATTAAAAATACTTTAAATTTGCATGACTTTCTTTTATCTTTTTCTATTATTATATTAGAGTATTGTGAGGTGTGTTAGATATTAGCTTTGGAGAATGTAAGTGTACTAGAACCGTAGGGTGGGTGAGAGAAGTTTGTGTTTTGTAAGAATTTTCACATAATATTTTATATAGTTGTCTTTGAGCAACAGTTTTATTTTTTTCTCTGATTTTGAAATTTTCATGTTAATTCTTGTGTTGTATTCTTGTTCTGTTTTATTTTTCTATTATTCTAATAAAGAAAAAATGACATTTTTTTTTTGTTTTTGCATTGTTGAAGACCCTTGTTGATCCACCTCTGCTTAGCAATGACATTAGAGGAACCTCGTTCCTAATGATTTAGTTTTGTCCCTTATTTTTTAAATGTACCCAAAAGAAAAATGAGGAGCCCTGTTCATTTTATGAATTATTTAAGAGACACTTATTCATTTATGAATCCAACTATAACATTTATTTAATTATCTAAATATGACATGATAATTTTTTTCTATAAAATTAATAAGCTATTGTATAAATGATAAACAGTATTATCCATAAAAATAAAGACATAAGTCCAATTTTCGAAAAGTAATTGCTAAGAGAATCCGTAACCTTTAATTATCTGTTGTCAAAATTATGATTATAATTTAAGCTTATATAAAAAAATAAAAGAGAAAGCACAGCATTTTTCCATCATATCATATGGTACAGTTGAGAAGGTGGGTTGTCCTTTTGTAATCAAAGGCTATATGTAGGTGGGTTGGCCATAAAGTTGAGCTCAGTTAATTACTTTACCGTAGCTAAGGACGTGTCCATCATACGCATGTACATTTTCTTTTTCTGCTTCTAAAATAATCTAGTGACTAGTGCTAAACTCTTTATTTATTGACATGTGCTTCTTATTTGGCATCAGAAAATACATTTCGAATATTGGGATCATTAAAGATATATTGCTTGGTTTGGTTTAGTTTACATTGTAATGGTATATCCTAAGCATAAAGCCTTCTCTTATTCCATTTTTTTTTTCTTTTTACTCCTCAAGTTCAGCTTCCAAGAAAGGACATATAAAAGAATTCTTCTTTTGAAAATATAAACGGTGGCAAAATAATATAGAAGGAAAAGGGAAAAAAAATAGTAAAATTTAAAGAAGAAGAATAATCTAGATTCATGAAATTCGAATGTTACGATTTAAAAAAAAAAAAAATCTCTAACATAATGTTTGTTAATTAACGTGTAATAGCATAATGCAAATAAAGATTCGAAGTTATCGACCCTCAAACTTTTTGTTAGCAACTTGTCTAATATTTTAAATTAAATAGTCACCACAATAAGGGAGCTTTGAAATTTACGTTGACGCAAACAACTTATAAAAATACGAAATTGTACTGCTGTACAACAACCCGTGAGGAAAAGGAAAGGGGTCAAAATTTGAAATATATGATAAGACGACAAGCCTTCTCGTAGAGAAGAGAAATTTTTGCATGTTGATAAAATATATTTAATGTATAGTGTAAAAATATTATTGATAACATTAATTTTAATTTATAGTACTTAAAAGACATGTAAAAAATAAAAGTTAATAATTAATAATACTTTTAGAGTATATATTATTTTTATTTTAGGAGCATGCATAACAAGAAATTGGGTTAATTATATTTTTAGTATCTCATAAATTACGAATTTTGTGTTTTTACTTTTTATAATTTTTTTTAGAAAATCGTCCTTCATAATTTTTTTTTTAGATTTTTATCTCTATCCATTTAGGCTGCTAACTGCTAACGTGACAATTAGTTTGGGCACTTTAATTTTTTGTCCCCCATAAATTGCGAATTTTTTTACCCCTCATAAATTTTTCTTTAGAAAACCATCCCTCATAAATGTTTTTATTAGGAAATTGCCTCTCACAAATTTTTTTATTAGATTTTAGTCTTTGTCATCCTTCATTTGAGCTGCTAACTACTGACATGACGATTGAATTAATTTTTTTTAAAATAAAAACTCATCTCTCTTCCCCTCCTACTCCTCCTTGCTCCCATTCTCTCCCACCTCACCATTATGGCTCTCCCCCACTCACATCTGACTCGCCCCTGACAAGTCTCTTCGTCTTTAAGATTGATCATCATGATGATGATATTTTTTTAATTTAGGATCATGGGTCACAGGTACGGCATTATTTAGGCGAGTCAGGTCGAAGTTTGGGTTTAGTGGTCATGTATGTGGTATATGTTTGTCACATGACCAAGTTAACGATCTAAATGGAGGATGATAGGCAGTAAAACCTAACAAAAAAAATTATGAGGGACAATTTCTTAACGAAAACATTTATGAGGGATGATTTTCTAACGAAAATTTTATGAGGGGTAAAAAACAAAATTTATGATTTATGAGAGACAAAAAACTGAATTAACCTTATGTCATGTGTTATGTCATGTGCGTGACACATGACTGCCACATGATTAAGTTAACTATCATGTCAACATAACGATCCAAATGATGACAGAGACCAAAACCTAACAAAAAATTTATGAAGAACGATTTCCAAACAAAAATTTATAAGGAGTAAAAACACAAAATTCAAAATTTACGAGGGCTAAAAACATAATTAACCCTAAGAAATTTTTGTATGTCCATAAAATATATTTAATGTGTATATTCAAATGTGTGTTTTATTATTATTTTCTATTCATTTTAATTTATAATATTTAAAATATAAATAATAAACATATGATCGATAGTGTTAAAAAAGTATGTATTAAATATGTTATAGGAAAGAGAATGAATTTTCTTATATTATTTTTTGAATATAATAAAATCATGTTTAATTTTTCACCATCAATCTTTTAAGGAAAAAACTAACAAGTGTTTTTAGAGTACTTGTTAAAAAAATAGAAAAGTAATATTTTATTAAAAAGTGAGATATATTGATTTCCAAAGCTACTACATGATTTAAAAACTTCAAAACTTCTTTTAGTTGCTTAACCAATACTCAAAACCCATATTTTAATTGTTTATATCATAATAAATCTCATCATTTTAATTAATAATAAAAAATTAAATATAATCTTATCGTAAAAAAAAAATGACATGAGATAATCTATCTCTTACTTGCAAATGCAAGAATTTCCCCTTGTCCTAACAAACACGACATTATTAGTCTCCGTATAGATATCAAAACGTGGTGCGTTTTGAGAGATGGTATCCACCAAACGAATATTCTCCGGCTATTCCTTTCCACAGCACATTTGTGTCTCTTTCTCACTAAATGAATGAAAAGTCCCCAAATATTCCGCAACACTTTTTAATGGTTTAACAAGTTTGAAAATAATATTTTTTTAGTTCCTATCATAAATACACCCTAAACTCATATACCATACATACATTTATATAAAAATATAGTGAGTTCCCTTAAATAATCATCCGCTCCACTCTTACTCCCACTCTCACCCACTCGCGCCTCAAAAATACGCATATTTCAAAACCTTCTCATTTTCACTTTTTTCCGTTTTCTCTCTTCACTCTCGTTGCTCTCATCTCTCGTCACTCTCATCTTTCGTTCTCTCTTCACTCTCATCACTGTCATCTCTCGTCACTCTCTTCACTCTCGTACCCATATAAAAGATTGTGCACTCAAATTACATATATCATATTTTGCAAAATACTTAACTGTAGATTAAGTTTTATGCAAATCTGTGAAGTTTTGTTCATGTTTGTGAAGTTTTGTCCATGTGAATTAACATTTATAAAGTTTGTCCACTAAAAATGTATAAATATTGTGAACTTATTCATGTTTAAGTAAAATCACAATGTTGTACACAAGTACGCAATGTTTGTGCACATAGTCATATAAAGTTTGTTAGGTTTAATTAATCTTAATAAATGAATAAATAATAGCCAATTACTTAAACTAATCATACTTGTCATATACAATTTTTTATATTGTTAATTTTTTACCAGAGCGATGAACAATCAATCTTTCGTTAAATATTGAAGTGAAAATTTTTCCCTATAATATTTTTTTATATACACATAAATGTCAAAATTAAACCCAGAACCATGTGTTTAAGGACTTTAACCTTTCCTACATAGACCAACACCTTTTAATTTTTTGATTAAACTCTAACTAAATCTACCCTAAGTTAAAAAAATATAGATATAACTTCGGTTAGAGTTAGACATATACAAGAGTAATACTCTTTGGTGTTAAGGTTTGGTTTGATAATATTGTAACTTTAAAGAATTAACGAGCTCTTTAAATCTCTAAAAGCAGCTATCAAAATACTATCATGGTTTTTTTTATTTTTTTCCATTTGTTTGGTTTTGTGTGTGGTAGTTTTACAATATCTCTATAAAAAGAGGGGTAAGCGATGAAACTTTCCCCTACTACACACAGAAGCTACACAGCACAGCACAAGGAAGAAAAGAGAGAGAATGTGTTCAGTGTCAGCCATAGAGAACACGCAGTACAGGGTGTGCGAGGAGGTCGGCCGCGGCCGCTTCGGAACCATCTACCGCTGCTACGACACCGTGAGCGACACCCACTACGCCCTCAAAGTCATCGACAAGTCCCTCCTTGTGGACCCCACAGACCGCCAGTGCCTCCTCAACGAGCCCAAGCTCATGACCCTCCTCTCCCGCCCTCACCACCCCAACATCCTCGCCATCCACGCCGCCTTCGACGACGGCACCAGCGACAGCGACGGCTCCCTCTCCCTCCTCCTCGACCTCTGCCACCCCCTCACCCTCCTCGACCGCGTAACCGCCTCCTCCGCCTTCCCCTCCCCCAACGCCGCCGCGGTCATGTCGCAGCTCCTCTCCGCCGTCGCCCACTGCCACCGCAACGGCGTCGCCCACCGCGACATCAAGCCGGACAACATCCTCTTCGACTCCCGCGACGTCCTCAAGCTGGCGGACTTCGGCTCGGCGGAGTGGTTCGGCGGAGAGGGCGGGACCATGAGCGGGGTCGTCGGGACGCCGTACTACGTGGCGCCGGAGGTTCTGATGGGGAGGGAGTACGACGAGAAGGTGGATGTGTGGAGCTGCGGGGTGATATTGTACGTCATGCTGGCGGGGGTTCCGCCTTTTCACGGCGAGAATGCGGCGGAGATTTTCGAGGCGGTGGCGAGGGCGAATTTGAGGTTTCCGTCGCGGCTATTCCGGTCGGTTTCGCCGGCGGCGAAGGATCTGTTGAGGAAGATGATCTGTAAGGACCCTTCCAGAAGGATCTCCGCAGAACAAGCCTTGAGTAAGATCTCTTTTCCATTTTCCTTTTTTTTTTCTTTTCTTTTTTGGGAAAAAAAAGAAAGAATCTAATTTTGTTCAAAATTAGGGTTAGTTGAGGTGGCTAGCAACATTAGAAAAGCTTATACATGGCTGAATCCGTGGGAGGAATTTATCTTTCTAACCACAGAAATCCAATTTTGGTAATTTTTTTTTAATGAAATGATTTTTGGTGTTGCAGGGCATCCGTGGATCTTGAGCGGAGGTGAGAGTGAGACGGCTGATCTCAATTGAAGATTTTTGAGTTTGCGAAGAGAAGACCCATAGGAACATAAAACCTACTTGCTATGTTGTTGTATACACAAAGGGTAGCTAATTTTGCACCCCCTCTTATGCTCCACCACCATGTAGCAGCAAGTATGAATGAAGTCGAGTCTCCTAATACTAGAGGCAGAGGAAAAAACAGAGTGCACTTCTGTAAATTCTAATGATGCATCTAGACTTTAAGTTTTCCCTCTTTTTTTTTTTTACCTTTTTGTGTAGAGGAACCGGAGGCTCTATGTATGAGCGAGTTGAGAATCTTGTCTTTCGCTTTTCTTCTTTTCTTTTTTCCTTCAGGATATTCAAACTACCTCCAAATCAATAGAGGAGTTTGAAGCTATGCCTTAAGCTTTGTTTTTGTAAATATAGTACTACTTTTGAATGTAAATTAGTGTTTAGTTTCTGGTATTTCTTTCTTTTTACCATGACTATACATGTTCAATCCACATAATCAGCGGGTACAAGCATAATCTGATTACACTTTGAAGTGAAAGATTTGAATATAGTGTTGGCATGCACGGGGAATTTGGTTGGTGGAACTAGGTTTTAGAATTAGGCTTCAAATTAGAAATTGATGGAAGAAGTGAAGTCCCAATTCTCGTGGATAATCAATCGTATGGTCAATCCTGGAGTAGTTATTATTATGTGCACTCACAAACTTCCACGAAATTACGCAAGTCTGGCAGTTACATTTATCATGACAAATACTATTACGACATTTGATACGGCGAAGCTTTCTTTTTGGTCAATTTTCAAGCACACTTTGTAAGCTATCATACAGATTGACATATTCTTCAGCCAGATAAAGACAAAACCATGTGGGAAAAATTGCTTCCAAATATGATGTCAGCATTATGATTTATGAATGATGAATAAGCTTTGCTTTTACCACGAATTGTGTAGAAAAAGGGTGCCTTTGTGCTTGCCCTTCCACTTGCATGGTCCACCCGACAAGTAATGGAACTCCATGTGGCCTTCTCACCGCCATGCTTTTAGCAATACTCTCTTCGTGGATTAATTATGAGCTATCGTACTAACTTATTTATTTGTTATTTCATTTGTTTATTAACTTGGTGGTTTGGTGGTTTAGCTTAGGGGGAAATAGGGTGTAATGCAATTTTTTTAGGAGTTTTGGGGTGGGGTGTTATTTTCCAAACCTCAAGGATGGTAAATGAATTTTACCTTTGATTATATATCATCTAATATAATTATAGGAAATATTCCATTTTAAAAAAAAGTAATTTTCTGTATTTTGTATTGATATTTTCAGTAAGTAATAAATAAGATTTGATCACATATTTTTTAATATAAAGTTTAATATAAAATTAATTTTTCAAATTTATATTTTAAGTTAGTAATATGCAAACAAAAATTAAACACTAATTATTAAAAAATATTAGTAATTTTATATAATATGTATATATATATATATTTATATTTTTATATATAAATTGTTTCTAAATACACTAAGTTATGAATAAATTTTAAAAAATAAAAAATGGCTACTACTATTATGGTATACAAATAAAAGAAACAAATTTTAAATAAATTAATTTGATTGAAGGTTTTTTTATTATTTTTTATTTAGAATTTGATTGATTAAAGGTATGATTCACACTATTTGACTCCTTGGATCAGTCATAAAAATTGTGGGCTGATAGGTTTAGGTTGACAGCATGAAATTCGCCAGTAGATCATGCAATTCCGATCACGCTTCATGTAATCCATTTACTTTTTTTTTTTTATACATATGAATGAAAAATGTAATTGACTTCCCAACTGCATGACATGAACTTCATAACTTAAAATTTAACCTGTTAACCAATGTTATAAGAATAGTTTAAATAGTTAAAAGTTAAAATGTTCGGTATAAATGTAGTAATATTTTTTAAGCTTTTAATATATGAAAATCTTCAATTTTCTTTTAAATTTTTATTAATAAGTGTCTTAAAAATATTTGTTAAAAAATTTAAAATGATAAGATTTTATCAAAAATTAAAAAATTAAAGTGTTTAATACATTAAAAATATTAAAACTTAATTTTTGAATAATATATTTTAAAAAAATTGATTACTTGACAAGTTTTACCCTAACATTTATTAACAAAAACCCATAGGATTCTAGTGACTGATCGAAGAAATCAAGCTTATTCCACTAACAAATCTCTTTACGGAATTAATTAGCGTATGCAATGATGTCATCATAACCAAGTGGCGCTTGACAAGCTTCAATTGAGATAAGCCGTGGCATATATATTTTGCTGCCCTTATCAGTTAATAGTATCAACTGCTCGATGGTCCCTTGTTAGTACGGTGTAGGGTCCACTTTTTATTAATTCGGGACCAATGTTCATGTGTGAGGCCCACCTTCATTCAAACAGTAGTAAAGAAAAACTGACAAGCTACCACTACTCTTCCTTCATATCTAATTTGATTATCCATAACTAAATACTACGGGTAAGAAAAAACATTTTAATAAATATATAAATAATATGAATTGATAAAATTATTTTTATATAAAAAAATAATTTTTTATTTTTAATATAATTATTATTCTCTTCCCATTCACTATATTAATAAATGTTTTATTACAATTAAGAGTATGAATAAAAAAATAAGTAATTACATCTAGATATTATAAATGAACAAATATTTTAAAATTATAAAAAATAAAAAATAGATAATTAAAATGAAACTAATAGAGTATTACAAAAGAGACTTTTGTGAAGAGGGATAAGTTAGAAACTAAAATAGTCTCTAAATCTTAACCATTATAAAAATGCAAATCAATAGTCAGATGAATTTCAATTAAATTTTTATTTACAATAAAGATTAATTAATTATATGTAGTTAATCACATGGTTATTTTTTTTAAAAAAAATAATTAAGTTAAAATGTTTAAAAAAATCAACAAAATTTTTATTCATTAAATTCTTCTCCTCTACTTTATACATAAAATTTTAAAATAGATAAAGAGGTTAAAAAAATTTAATTTAAAAATAAAATTAATATTTAATAAAGAGATAAATACGTTTTTAGTCCCTCATAAATTTGTTTGCTAAAAATCATCCCTCATAATTTTTTCGTAAGGTTTTAGTCCATGTCGTTATGTTAAACCGTTAATTGCTTGTGTGGCAATTAACTTGGTCACGTAACGAAGATGAGAGAGAGGGGTGAGGGCGCATGAGTGAGATCACTTCACTAGTAGCGGCAGGGGTGGCAGCTCACGTGGAGCTGTAGCGGAGAAGAAGAAGAAGAAGAAGAAGAAGAAGACAATAATAAGCTTATGCTAAGAGCAACGTGAGAGTAAGTAGGGGAAGCAATGATTATGTTAATCGTATCACGTGCATGGCGTGTGACCTATCGCGTGGCCAAATTAACTGTCATGTCAGGCTTAATATGATGGCATAAACTAAAAACCTACAATTTTTTTTTATGATGGACGATTTTTAGCAAAAACAATTGAGGAATAAAACATAAAATTCAAAATTTATGAGGGACTAAAAACATATTTAACCCTTTAATAAAATTATGATATCATCTATAAAATAGCTATACTATCTTAATATTCAATAATTTAAAAGTGTATCATAAATTTTAAATTATAATAGATTTCTATAAATGTTTTTAATATATTAGTTTGACGGGGTAATGCTCATTTTAATCCATGAAAGTGTAAGCTTAAGTTAATTTGGTCATTAAAATTTCAATTTTGATTTTTAAATTCTTAAAATTGAAAGTTGTAGGTCAAATTAGTCCCAATCAGTTCATTATTATTACTGTATTATTATATTTTCGTTGATTTATCACATTAAAAGAGACAGTAATAACAATTGAGACTGCAAATGAGTTGTAGCTACATTTGAAACTACAAATGAGGTTGTCAGAGTAGTTATGGTAGTAAATGAATATGCAATGACAACTAAGATTTGTAGCTTTAAGTACCATATCAACTATATTTTTAGCCGTTAGTATTGCCACACAACTCTTGTTGTTATCACATTCTCCTTCAATGTGAAAAATTAGTGAAAACATAACAATATAATAATCATAATGAATTGAGAGATTAATTTGACATGCAACTTACAATTTCAATAATTAAAAAGTCAAATTTTGAATTTCAATAACTAAAGTAACTCAGACTTACACTTTTTGGAACAAAAATGAACATTTTCCCTGGTTTGACAAACTAGATCACATTTAGGATGTGATGAATCATAAATAATGCATCCCATGCCATGAAGGTTTTGACAAGAGAAATGTTACGTGTACAATATATATTTAGACAATTAAAAACAATTTTCTCATTAAAGCATGAGTACAGTATGCTTACATTTTCTCTCTTTGTACTGAGACCTACATTTTTGTGAAAGAATTATCCCTTTTGATTAACATTTTACTGATTCCCATTCATAGATAGAAGAAGAGAAAAATTGATACCAAGACAAGTCTGTGTCCATTGCATTGACTTCATATGATACAACAATATTTCTAATATTTTCGAATTTCAATGTATTTATTTATTTATAAAAGTCCAATTTGAAAGGATTCTAGACTTCTTAGTCTCTTGTGGAGCCACATAGTGGTGTCAAGCGTCAAATTGAAGAAAATGAGAAGTAATGGTCATATTTTAATATTCAGCGAATCTCCGCCCAATCGATACTTCTAGAAGGACTAAGGACTGATACGTGTACTGGCATATGCACATGCATATGCTGCTACCTATTGTTATAGTATATATATGTAAAAAAGAAAAAGAAAAAAGAATAATATAAATTTTAATTTAATTAAAAAATTAAATTGTGTCTTTAAAATATTTTTAAAAAAATTTAAAGTACAAATATTTTATTAAATGCGAGTATTTGGAATTTTTAATGCATAAAATGTATTTTTATGCATTAGAAACAATTAACACTTTTTATGTTATATTTTTTAATAACTATCGTTAGAGTGCTTGTTTGAAAAACTCATTTAATTATTATAAATAAATTTCATCACTCCAAGTGCACATTATTCCCACTACAAATTTAAGTACTTGATAATTGAGATGAGGATGGAGGGCCATATCCTTTTGACCTTTTCCCTTTTACTTTTTGAGAGAGAATCCCAGTTTTCAACTTGGCCTCTTCCCACATTGTAGCATATGCGAAATCTAAGGACCCCCCAAAAGTTGTAGGAATCTAAGCATTGCCGACCACATAAACCTTATAGATTCTTTCCGTGCTATATCACCGCATACTGGGAAAATTCTTTTCTCCACCATGGGAGAAATGAATTTAGACACTATATTTATCATTTACCATTAAAATTATATTAAAAATAATGTAAAATATTAAAAATCATAAAAATAAAAAATAAATAAAAAATAATAAATATGGTGCACAAAATTATTTCTTTTATGGTGTAGAAAAAAATTTCTCTCGAATCTAGTAATCATCTGCTCATTCATAAATGTAATGAAAAGATGCTGTGAAATATAATTGATTGATGTGCTCTATGTTACTTGGAAGACAAGACAATCGCGTTCCTCAAATGATCCATGGTAAGTTACGTGATACGATCTGTAGGGATTTGCAAAGAGAGGTTATAAAATATAACTAGAGGGTGTTGGACAATGGAAAGAAACCACCAAAAGGCACATAAAAAAAAGGTAAGTAATGCACATTAAAAGAACATAAATTAATGTAGTTTGGTGACTTCAGCTTACTTTTACTATCTTTGGAGATAAAAACAATTTTATTATAAAAATATTTAATTACAACTTTTAATAAATAGAACTTGTAAAACTCTTCATTATACTCATTATCCAATAATCCAATTATACTCACTTTCTAGTGTATAGACTTTATCTAGGTAGTGTATAACAATAAAATACTAAGTCTTTATTTATAAGAGGAGTATATATCTCGCTTCCATTGTTAAATTAACTAATGTGAGACTTGACTTATATACACAATAAATCCTTCCTTGAATCAAGTTATCAGATCTCCTATACTACTAGAAAGAGGCTAATTACCGTCGGAGCATTAACGTCGGTTCTTCATTTGACGGTATTATCATCTGAAACTACAAAAAACTAATGGTAATAATATGACTTTTAGGACGAAACAGAACAATTTTGCCCGCCATCATTGTCAAAAAAAATATTAGAAGATAAAACTGATGGTAAAGTTTGGCACGCAAGTGTGCTGGTTTTATTTAATTTAATTTCTTAAAGGTATAAATGGATCAAAACAAGAGACAGTTGAAGCCAGAGACTGGTTTGCTTCATCTACGAGCTGGCCTTCAAGTATTTGCAAATCTCAGACCAGCCGCTGTGTTTCCACAAGTGCAAATTAACTTGTTCTTTTATTCTCAAGCAAGTTTACTTACAAATTAACAACTAGTTTAACTCTTTATTTTTCCTTTATTAGTTTTACTACGCTATTTGCCTTTCATGATGAACAAGGTTAAGGGCCGAATGAAAATGCTTTCCTATATATCCTTGCTTTTTGTAACTGTATATATGCACTATGAATTTGCACGGTGAGACTATTGAAGCCTATGACAACGGAGGGAAATCTTAGGATAAACTTTATATCATGAAGAGTGTGTTTTTTTTTTTTTTTCATTTCCTTACTACTTGGTAATAGTTTACATTTTTCCCTGTCCATGCTTTTAGTTTTTGTTAATTCTTCTGTAGTTAGTGGATGCTTCAACTTTGAAGAGAGAAGTTGTTGAAGGGGTTGAGCTCATGGTTGTGAGGGAACTCACTAGAGGTCAATGATCTTCTTGTTTTGGTTTTGTTATATTGTGACTTTTTTTTTCATAACAATAAAAGGACTACAATCATCAAGTGTTCCTAAAATATTTAAGTCTGAAGTGTTAGATATTGCTGGCCTACATCCTATATTTTGACTTGAAAGCATGAATTTTCTTATTTCCTTTTTCTTATGCACAAAGCCTCATTCACTTCATGTTCCTAAATTTATTTCTACTCATTGACTTATTTGGACCACAATCATTAGATCTTTCTTTTATATTCATAAGACGCAACATGTGTGTGGGTGCGTCTATATATATATATATATATATATATACACTATGCATTGGCTTATTATTATTTATTCAATGTGATCTCATTTTATTCTTGCGTCTTTCCCTTTTTTTATTTTTAATATATGAAGTATCAGTTTTTAGTAATTTCCTTTTAGCAGCGATTATAACCACCGCAAAATTATAAGCTTAAATTCATATTTTTGTATAGTGGCAGTTTGAAAACATCGATAATTATTTTGCAGCAGTTTGAAACCGCCACTAATTATTTGACTACGGCTATTCCAATGGTTGATGAGCCCGGTCGTAGAGAGGTTTGCTGACACTCAGGATTGCGTCGGAAATCAAACCGCCACAAAATACGTTTAGCGTTAGGACTGTTGCAAAATTGGCCTTTTTGTTGTAATATTACCTAACCATTAGTAGTAGTATTTTATTTCAACAATGTTATTTACACTAATACATTTTTTATTCACATGCCTCAATTACAAAAGCGTTAATTATGATCAGCATCTATTTTTGTTTCTATTTTTTATTTCTTACGTAGTCTTAAATTCTTGAGTTTAACTTTTATTTAGTGACAGTAAAATTTTTTTACACTATCAACTAATCAGATATTTTGATATGTATGACTTTTGAAGGAATGAGAAAGAAGATCAACTATTTGTAAAAATATAATAAAATATAATTGGTTGATAATATAAAATAATTTTATTGGATAGAAATTAAAATATTTACTTATACTTGTGATTTGACAACATAAACATACTTTTTTTAAGTGAAAAAGTTTAGGATAAAGATATGATACCCCAATCTAAGATAGAAAAACCTTTGAGTACAAAGAGCACTTATGAAAGAAATATTTATATTTAAAACAATCTTTTTAATTAGTATCATAATAAAAATATATAAACATTTAATACAATATTGACAAAAATGTCACATTTACGAACAAATTTTGTAATGGAATATTGACAAAGGACGAAGTGGCAAACATTCATTGACGTAACAAGTAACTACTATTTTGTCACCTCACACTTTGTTAGGTTTGGAGCTAACGCACATCTACTTTATGAAATTTGAAGAGTTTTTTATATGGACAATGATCAATATTTTAGGTATCACAAATCTTGTACGTTCATTAAGATATAAATTTAGAGCATGAATATATAAAATAATAAATTACTCTAGCGCCCCCTAAGATTATAAGAATAACACATAACATCTTTCAATTTGTTACATTTATACTAACATTTTTATAGGGATATTCAATATCACACTTCCAGTGATACTTGATATTATCCTAAATCTTAAAACCCTGAATTCTAAACCCTTTAAGTAACTAAAATATAAGAATGTCGTGTGCAATATTATCTAAAATTTAAGGCATACTACTATATCATTTTATAACCTTAAGAGTATAATGTATAACATTAACTAATTTGAAGAGAAATTAGTGTAATCTGCTCTTAAAAAATTGAGAAGAGAGCGGTGGGTGATTACTATGATAAGCTATCTTTTTAATACGGAGTGCTTATCATAGCGTGGTCTTGTGCACTGGGGTATATATGAAAATGTGACCATATTTTTATTTTATTTTTGGTCTTTCAAATGCGACCATATGTCTGACTCGTGTGTGCATATTTTTTTTCTATTTTGAAACAACCCGTACGGGTGACTGTACCTGTGGCACATGCTATATCAGTGGGACCAAGCCCATAGTTTCTTATGCAGACTTTTTTTTAATAATATATAAAGTTGTAACTTGTAAGAACTACGGTCACATACCGTGACATACACGAATTTTTGTTTCAAGTAAAGAACTGAAAACGGAGTAAAAATTGAAATGTCTGTGTCTTTGCCTAAAGAAGAAGGGAAGAAAAGAAAAAGGAGGGAGTTACGGGACCGTGGTTAAAAATTTCACTGAAATTCTATTTTTGATCATCTAAAGTAAATTATTATCACATATATTACGTATAATAAAAAGAATACAAGAAATAAACTACTTTTTGGTATTTTTTTTTAACTTTTACTTTTACAAATGTCATGATACATTTTTTTATGCAATCATGATACTATTAATATCAACCAATACATGAATTTAATTTCTTTTTATTATTTTAAATGGTAACTAATCAATTGATAATCAACACAAAAAATATTTTATTTTTTTTGTCAAATTTTATATTTATTTGACAGACACTTAGTATTTGTCAAGTCCCACCATTAATCTACTAAAAATTGTTGTCATATTAGCTTATTAACTAATTATTAAAATTAATGGTTATTTTGATAATCTTTCAAAAGTATAGTAATCACCCTGTTAATCTTATAAAAAGAGTAATGTAATCATATTTTTAATTATTGATAAACTATTTGACGAAAATTTACAAAATACTAATACAATGACTATTGTATTATTGAATGAGCAAAAATAAGGTTTTACTCTTAAATTTTTCTCTTCTTTATATTTGCCAATCGAAGAAGGAAGAGAAAAGATTTAAATTGTTAAAATGACCGTTATTATCTTCTAAAAAAATGACATAATTTGAAAATATATATATGTGTGTGTGTTATGAGTTGAATTTTTATGTATTAACAATATAAAAAAAAATACTTGGTCTTTCAATCAAATTTTGTTCCATTTTAATTCATTCATCATTACTCAATATTGTTTAACATCAATGTATTATACGAAATTATTTTGATATGTATTTGTACATTTATCTATAATAGACTTAAATATGTAAAATTAAATGACAACTTTTTTTTAAGTATATGAGAATAATTTTGAATAAAATATATCAAAATTTAGAATTTTTTTTAATATAAAAACACTATTAGAAAAGTGCTCTTTACTAACAGATTTATCGATATATTTTTATAGATTACCGATGAATTTAAAAAGTTTCAGTTGATTTTTCGTCGAATACTATTCGATAATAATGAGCTCGTCAGTAATTATTTACCAACGAATAAAGAATCTACAAATAATTATCAGCGGATTATATCCACTAGTAACGAGTCTTAGAAACAATACTAGAAAGAATGTTACCGACGTATATGTCTGTCAGAAATTTCAAAAAAATAAAAATAAATTAAAATTAAAATGCTACAAAATATATAAAAATAAATAAAATAAATAATTAATTAACACACAAATAAAAATAAATAATATTATTAATCAACATAACCAAAATACATTAATTCAAAACACATTCCATATTCTTTATTACAAAAACCATAAATCTTACATTATTCTCTACCCTACGACTAGTTAATAAAACCTAATTCGATCTTAACATTATTATTGGCAAAGACTTGGTCATTTTCCTGCATCTTCTGTTGGCATAGGATCTCCTTCACTACGACTCCGACAACTAAATAAAACCTAATTTTATCTTACAGTAGACATTACATTATTGTTGTCATAGACTTGGTCATCTGCTGGTAGAGGATTCCCTATTGTTGTTGACTTAACCATCTCTGGCAATGGGTAATTGTCTACTGATAAATCCACAATAGAGTAATAAAACTACTAAATCCTAATTTGATAATGATGGACCATTTGCCGGCGGAGAATGATTCCCTCTTTGTGCATCTAGACCATAAATCCTTTCTAGGAGAGCAATTTGACTGTGAGGGAGGTGCCTCTGAAGGTGGAGGTGGAGGCTCACTTTTGTGTCATATTCTAAAAAATACATAAAATAAAATATTAATACTTGTTATGAACATACTCTTAAATATACTCAAATTCTAAAACATAACCCAAATCCTAAACATATTCAACTTAACATAAATCTAACACTAATCTTAAATATATTCAACTTAACATAAATCGAACACAAATCCTAAATATACTCAAATTAACATAAACCTAACACAAATCCTAAATATATTCAAGTTAACATAAACCTAATGCAAATCCTAACCTTAAAATATACTAAATTCAATTATGAAAATACACATAATCATAGAAAAGAAAATGACAATAACACAGTAACAATCTCAAAGCACAATCAATCCAGTTCAGTCAAAATCAAATAAAATAGAAAAAGAGAACAAAATACTAATAGTGGCTTGCCGATAGTGGCAGGGGCAACAAACAGTGGCTCGGGCGTGGCGACTGTAATGACTCAAAAATTGTTATCAACATGTAAGGGACTAGTTCCCTTACAAAAGTCTCTTAGGAACATTTTTTTTGTAAAATCATGCATTTTTAATTTCAATAAAAACAAATAAAATTTTCTTTTCTGAATAAACATAAACTCTTACAATTATTACTTTGAAAATATATATACATTAATGTACATGTAAAATATGTGATATGGTCAAAAAATCATGTTTCTATACAATTGGATCACTCTAAACACTGACTCAATTATAAAATAAAATAAAATCTAATATATCCTATGAATAGATTCACCTTAAGGTGATTGCTTACTCAAAAAATCCTGACGGCGTTGCATTTGATCTTGATTTCCATGCATTGCTACTTCTATATCCTAACCAGCAACTGATTAGGATGTTAAGGGGGGATCACTCTGGTGAGAGCCTCAATGAGCGAGCAATCACCCACAGGACATTTCGAACCATCGGCATGCATATCCAATACATATAATACGATACATACAAAAATATCATAATATCGTAATAGTAATACCAGTAATAAAGGTTTCTTGAAAACATTTAAAACCAATAGCAGTTAGGGAGGTATCTAGATAGACAAATCTTGAGCAACACTGTCTTGCTTTAACTGACTACCCAAGTACTTAGGTCTCGATAGCTAATGGTAATATGATCTATTCGAGTCACTAGATACCTGATAGTTGAACTGACTTTATTACAATGCTACCAAGGGTCAACGTAGGCTGGGTTGACATACAGTACTATTCTTGATCCAACTCCCACAAAAACAATTTAAATATAACATGATCATGATAATTGATAATTAAAATAACTGAAATAATTGATAACTAAAATAACTAACATGATCATGAAATTTGAATTCCATAAACATACACATGCAATATGGTGATCTTTATAAAAAAAATTGGAAGTTGATTTATTTAAATCGACTTCTAATTTTTTTATAAAAAAAAATAATTATTGCTTACACGGGAGGCAATTTACAAGAAAATTGATTTATTTTAGGAACAACTTTCAAATTGGTTCATTGTAGTAATTACTTATTTTTCATAGTTTATTTGGGTAAATTTTCCTCACTAATGACTAGACTGAAATGGTATCAACAAAAGCTTAGATAAAAATTTAATTATTATGCACTAATAATATAACGTTGTTTTACATATGCATTCAATCAAATTTGGTCACATTTGTTAAAAAAATTTACTCTTTCACCCACTACCGAAAAAGTCACATGTGTGGGGATTTGATTGGATACATGTGTATAAATCTTTATATTATTCTTACATATTAATTAAATTCTTTAGATGAAATGTACATATTTAAATATTATCAGCCAGAGAAATATTAAATTCTCCTAACTATTTAATTTAAGTATCTTTTAATAATTTCTATGAATGACACTTAACAATAATATTATCTTTATTCTTATTTTGCTCTCAAACTTACCAAGTGCCCTCACAAATTTGCTATAATGATTTTTAAGCTAAATAATTAGGAGGCTCTAACATTTTTATAAGCATAATAAAGTTGTGAAATTTAGAAATTAAAAAGAAAAGGCACCATTTCAAAATAATTATATTTTTAATGTATATTTTAAAATAAATTAAATTATTAATACAAAATAAAACCATATAATATAAAAATATGTTAAATATGTCATACTGACATCTAAATCATGCATTTTGGTGGATTGGATTTCTTGTCTAAGGCAACTAGCTCAACCTTGGTGGCTTTTGCAAAGGGTTGGGATAAATGCCTTCGATGGTTTTGTAGGTATAGCGCCTAACTTTTGTGGCTTTTAGTTGTCCGTTGTTTTTTTCTTTTTTTCCTTTTTAAGCTCATCTCATTTCATTTCACGAAATCAAGAAAATGTTACAAAAATGAGAATCACACAATCCCTCAAGATTTAACAAATACTCAATTCACGTACAACATCCTCATTAAAATTTTCAAAAATAATTCATTGAAATAAACCCTTAATTTTTTAGAAAAAAAGAGAGTACACGTTTTGACTCTTAATTGAGCATTTTTTGCAATAAAAAAATTATAAATCATACATTATTATGTCATTAAAAATGTTTGACTTTTGAAATAATTAATTTGAATATAATGCTATAATAAGTTGATAATATAAATTTATAATCAGAATTAGTCCCATAAAATACATCAATTGAACCGTAAAAATATTATAATTTAGAAATAATTTTCTAGAAAAATAATAATTTTGAGAGAGTTAATTTTATGGTTTTACTTTATAAAATATGTGTTTTAAGAATATAATCACTTCTTTTTTAAAAAAAAAATCAGCTAAGTCATTTTAATTTTAAAATAAACGTACTTAAACGTACCGTAATTGAGCTAAGTTTTTAAATCTGTTAATCTAGCTACCATACTAATTAGTAAATATAAACTTTGAATCAACCAAAAGCCATGACATGGTAGCAGGTCATCTTACTCCAATATCTCAATTTCACAAATATATATATATATATATATATATATATATTATATTCCGTACTATTATTCATTAAATAGGGGTGGTCCTAAACAGGCAAGTACCCCACCCTAATTTTTTCATGACCCCATGCCATGTGAGGGGGTGGCCCAAGCCCAGTAAATTGCCCGGGCTTTCGTTCGTTCAAATGGTTGACAGCTGTGCTTTATTTATTTCTTTGGGACAAATAATGGACCCCACCCTCCCTCCCTCCCTACCTTCCCCGGTGTCATCGCTTGATAACTTATCTTTTTTGCTTTTATGAATGTGATTCCTCGTTCCAAGCAAGGAGGCATAACGCTTGTCCCTATGTAGGACCCTGCCCCACGTTTTAGGTGAATTTGACTATTTATCCAAGGACACGGTAGACCGCACTGTCTCCTCCACTATACGCTAAAAATACTAAAATAAGTTGACACTTTAACACATACACTTTTATTAATAATTCAAGAAACTGTAACTTTAAATAGTGTTACTGTAAATTTTGTTGGATTGATGTTACAATCCTATTTCGGATCAGATCTCAATAAGCCGTTTTGACTGTATTTTCCTCACTTTATTGCTCTTCTTTTCGCACTTAATTCTAAAATCCCATTTCTAAGGGTAAAGTTCTTGCCCCCACACATCTATCTGCATTATTTGTGGCCGTTTTTTCTTCATCCATCCGTTGGTGGTTGATACTTGATACCTACCGACAATAATTATTTTTTTGGCATCAGACAAGCACATGCAGATACGATATAGAGAAATGCGATATATACTCAATAGATTGTTTGGATCAAGTTAAAATCTTATTTAATAGCACAATTAATGTTTAATACAAAATGAAATGAGTGTGTCTATATATATATATAGTACCTTATAATTTGATCCTTAACACTAGCTAATGAATTAGACATGGTACCTACGAAATTTTCTGATATTTTTTATTTTGAAAACAGAACATTAAGTAACTATTTGACTGTAAATAATTTGATTTTTTAAATTTTTTTATTAAACCAGTGGTTTTTATCTAATGGATTTGTTGTGTAAGTCACAACTTACTACCAAGATGAAAGATTACCAACAAATGGGATAGTGAGTGGACACAACTCAAATTTCTAATCTCCTCGATATAGTATCTTGGAACTCCTTATTTCGTTAATTATTCATTATTATAACATTAATGTAGTTAATTAACTTGATTTCCAAGTGTGAAAACCAAAAAAAAAAATAAACAAATGCCCACAAACAGATTCCAACTTCTTCTTTTTCTTTATGTACTACTTTTTTTATTGGGCTGCTGAGAAAGATTCCAACTTCCAGTTATTTTAGTTAAAAATTGGTTACCAGTAGTTGTTTTCATAGCTATAATAATAGCGCCAAAGTACCAAATGCTAGACCCACCACATGTCCCAACCAACAATTAAGCATGGACCCTACCCATGTGACAAACATTATACTATTTCTTAATTACTTCTAATGTGATATTTCTGTTCAAATAACCACTAGATTATCCCCAACCAAAGTGGATAGGATTTTAAGTGCTATGTTAGTTTTTGTCTTCAAAATTCTTAGGGGATGGGTCCTCAGAAATTCAATAATAGAGAACAATCAGACACATTGAACAAACATCTTAGGTTGTGGCAGGTAGTTACTCTCAACTACCAGTCTTCTCGTGACGAAGAAGTATAAGAACTGTGTGGTGGACCAAAACAATGAAGTGGCACGTAAGCTTATGTTTGGATTAATCACAAATTTGTGATGTTAATTAATTAATTAATTAATGTTTCTCAATTTTTCAATCTCACAAATACTTAAACTTAGGGTATAGTTGAGCAGAACAGACTCATTTTTCCTTAACTAAATGACAAAAGTTCTTTGTGCCAGCTATCCCACCTCTAAAGATACCAGCCAACAAAGGATTAATTACCAAACTCGTACCAATAAAAACCTTAGTCTTGTATAGGAAATTAGACCACCAATCTCTCTACATGTGTAATCAGCTTAAGGCACCAGAGCATAAGGCAACCGAAAGCACAACTCGTTCTAATCATTTTTAAAATGAACTTTATGAAGGCATCAATCAATGAAACAACAAAAACAAAAATAAAAAATAAAAGCAACACGGAAACTATGGGCTTCAAAACCATGGATTTCTAATTTAAAATTGCCTGATGATGGTGACAATACTAGACTAATAATTCTTAAGGTACGATATGATGTATACGTACTCGGATTAATCTTTAATATATAAATAAAAAGTATTCTTTTAAAAATTATAGAATAGACAAGTTTATAAAAAAAAATTATGTTTTTTAGTAGACCCGAGTCGGTTTATGTGACTGCTTAACCTCGGATTCAAAATTTCGTTGAATCCGTTCTGCTTCTACTTTAACTTGTTACATTTCCCTTCCATAACTTGAATGCTTTAACAAGAAAAATAAAATAAAATTTAAGAAGAGTATAACGAAATAGACACGGTAACTATTTTCTTTATCTATGACTGATTTCAGTTTTTCCGCTTCACGAGGACGCTAACTTAGCGATTTCAGTTTCGTTTTTTTCAATCATGGAGACTAACGTTGTTATGAAACTAATTTTTTTAATACTGATGCGATAGTGAATCACTCTTGCAATTTCAAATCTCTAGCATTATGCAACTTTAATTCCTTGCTAATTTACTATATATATGCTGGGGCGTTCTCCAAGTTTTTGGGTCGAAAGCCACCAACTTGGCTAATGGTCCATGTTTGCTGTCTGAGGCCTAACGACATCAAGGCAAGGTCCATTACTTAAGATTGCAGAGTCCTTAATAATAAAATTTTTTTTGGGTATTTAAAGTTAAAAATATAATCTTCGACAAACAAATTATTTGAGATTTAATAATAATAATAATAATAATAATAAAAGCAAATTACACCAAACTCCCAAAAATTTATATACTTTCCCCCTCTAATTTATAAGTTAACACTTACCTCTTTGATCTCTAAATAACTTTTAAAATTTTTAAAATTACCCTTATAACAAAACCCTACTCCTCAATATTCCACCTCTATCCTCAATCTTCCATTTTCCCTTTCCTAGTTCACAGTTTACTAATTTTTTAAAATTTAATATTTAGGCCCTAAATAAATTAAGAGAGGTAGATGTCGCCAATTTACACACTAGAGAGTAAAAAGTGTAATATTGATAGATCTCAATGAAGGTTTGTATAATTTGCTCCTAGTGCTTGTAATGGGCTAGCCTAACTTAAAAGTAATTTAAATTTCGCCCTCATAATTTTATGACCAAAAGGTTAGCCCCTCACAAAGGAAAAAAATCAGACAAATAAATCTCTCAAAATGTCTGTTACCTTAATCCCACCTAATTATGAAGCCAGCTTATGTGAAAACCAAACTGAGAGACAAATGTCTAGTTTTCTCATTTGTGAGGTAAGTTAGATAATGAAGTAATGAAGTTGTGAAGGGCCACTTCTAAGGGTTTACTCTTATAAGAAGCACATGTCGGAAGACGAACACGCTCAAGGGGCTTATGGACGCTTCCTTGTGACAGTAAATAAAGCAAACACCCACTTCCTTTGGCAGGAATAGCTTACTCAGCGGCTAAGCTAAACAATACACATTGAGAGGCAACGACTTCTGCATATAATAAGAAAACTACTTGATAACTAGTTTCGCAGTGACTTATACTATAAAGGATGCGCTTCTCCTTGCCATTTTCACAACAGCAAGATCAACAACCAAAACCACATCTTTTTCAACCTTAATTACCACCCATATAACAATAGGATGAGCATTCTTTTTTTAAAATAGTTTTCAGCACCACATGCAGGTGCTACCATCTAAATACTTGAGTAGCTTACAACTCAGAACATGTACCAGCCATTAGCGTTACAACCAGATGCAAATATTTGTACCAGTTAAGAAAAAAACAATGGTCTACATAGATCATGATGACGTTTCCCTTTGTTTTTTTTTTTTTTTTTTTACAATTCCAAAATATCATAGGAGGAGAGCCCAAGTGGAACTCATCTTTCCCATGGACCAACCTGACTTGTTGCGGAAGCAACTATAACTAACACCTTCAAGACCAGCCTAACATCTTGCGTCAGCAAAACCCTTTTCTCTGAAATTAGTTTCATACTTTTGTATTCAGGAAGGACTGCAAGGCAGCAAGGGAAAAAATTAGATACTTATTGCTACAAGCATCAAATCAGTTATGGACATCAAAAGAGATAGAAAGCATGGACACTAGTGATGCTATTGCAAAGAGATGTGGCATTATAACCTAGATTGGGAAATTGCTTAGGAGTTCTGCCATCCGGCACAAACTTTTCACAAGGAAAGCAAAACATATGCAACAGTAACCAACCATCTTTGTGGTGGGGACCATTTGAAACAACTGATTCATCCAAGGGACAGTTTCATGCTGTTGACCTTTCTCCATTGCTGAAGTCAAATCCCCCAAATGTTTTCCAGCATGTTTAGCACATACAAAAGAAGATAATTCCAATATTCCTAATTTTACGATGGAAATGGCTGAATCAAAGGAGATCCCACAATGTACATAAGGTTTTTTTATCACCAAAAAAAAAAATAACAATAAAGGTCTGCGCCAGCAACCTGGCCACCCTATCCCCAAATTTTCGGAAATCATGACAAGCACCTATTTAAGTACTACTTTTTGAAGGCAAAAGGGAGAAATAAACCAGATTTTGGGAAGCATGACCATACACTTATTTGATTGGACTCTAAATCCTCCATGACACATTCACAAATCAAGTCTCAGCTCGATACAATATACCCATCAGTGCGCATGAAACTGCCAATTCACTTTAAAGGTTGAAATTACAAATATCTACACATCTCTTACCTTTACCATAAAATATGTACCTAGTTCTTACTGATTTCATGTATGTATTGCACCAGAAAATATCAAAGTATCTTCATACCTTTGCACCTGCTGGGGAATTTCCTGGCTTAGCAGTTGTTGTACTACCGATTCCGAAATTGAGCTTTCCTTTTTTATCAGCTGGCTTTAATATTTGGAAAGAGCACATTAGCGTTTCATCAACACTCATCATAGCACCAGCATTGTCAAACTCCCCACAATAATTAGGTGCCGAAAATATAGTTACAAGCTGTCGGTTAGCAAAGAACTCATACCCATCCTCCACCACCTGGTAAAAATATTGAAAATCCAATTTAGAATTTAGCGCATAATTGATTGAAATGTACTTTCCTTTAATGTAAATACAGGAACAAACAGTATGAAAAATCATAAGCTCGCCGAGTGGCTTTCTAAAGAAGATAAGCTTCAATGCATAAATTTGTGTTTCATGTACATAGCAAAACATATTTCCAAGTTCACATAAAATAAAGCAACTGTAATAATTCTGGGAGATAGATTAGCATTGGTGGGCATATATTTTATAGTCATGGATACAAACTCAACCCTGAAGACCTGGTCACACATTAGGCACCAAAGGCAGGATTTTAACCTGATGGGCGCGACAGACAAGATCCAAATCGTGTTTCTGAAGAAACTCGGAGACCTTATCTGCACCAAATGTATATGAAACTCCCCTGTCATTCATTCCCCAACCTTGAACATCTTTGCATGGGTCTGACCAGAGGAGATCGCAAAGCAAACCTGTATCAGGCACATCAGTTGGCCGCTGTAGATTTCTAATCTGATCCAAATTAGTTAAATCGGGAGAAAGTCCTCCATGCATACACAAAATTTTTTCATCAATGAGTGCTGCCACAGGCAGGCAGTTGAAGCATTCAGTAAATGTCCTCCATAACCTTACATTGAACCTTCTTTTACACTCATCATAAAATCCATATATACGGTTTATAGAAGCACACTCATGGTTCCCCCTCAAAAGGAAAAAGTTTTCAGGATATTTTATTTTATAAGCAAGGAGAAGACATATTGTTTCTAAACTCTGCTTCCCTCGATCCACATAATCCCCCAAAAACAAGTAGTTGGCCTCAGGAGGTAATCCACCATACTCAAAAAGCCGTAAAAGATCAGAATATTGACCATGCACGTCACCTGAAAGATCAACAAACATATATTAATAATTCATTGCACAAACAAGATATTTTTCTCCTGTAAACAGTAACATAATATTATGTGCTAATGATAATACCAAGGATTACAGTAGATGGATTATGCTTACATAAATGAATTATGCCTACATCAATGAAGATCTCTGTAATTTTGTTTTTTCAAGAAAAGAATTTAACATGGTTTAAACATCTTGGATCATACAAAATGATTGATAAATAGAGAGAGATGTAAGTCATAGGATTTAAGCTGAGTGGATGAAATGGAGGAATGCTTCACATGTTATTTGTGATAGTGAAGTGTCACTCATGCTTAAGGAAAAATTTAACGACACATCTATAAGACATGTGATGCAATAGCAGATTGAATATGGGAAGTAAAAAGCCAACAAGAGAATAAGTTAATGTTGCAAGGATGAGAATGATGCCTTGAATGAGTTGACACATTAGACACGATAGAATTAGAAAGGAATGCATTAGAGAAAAAATTGGAGTAGCATCAAGTGCAGAAAAAAATGATGGACAATTGAAGTCTTGCCTAAGGCAGCAGTTAATCATGTGTGAAGAAGACGAAACTTGGTTAGCAGAATAGATTGGATGAAAAATAGCAAATAGCTAGAGGCAAAGGGAGACCCAGAAAAACTATTGGCAAAAACATAAATAAAGATTAAGATTTAAACGGTTTGCCTATAGGTATGGTTAACGATAAGACACTAGCATCATTTGATCCATGCACCTGACTCCAACTAGTGGGAAATGGCTTAGCTGTTACTTTGTTGTTGTAGAATTTAACATTAACAATGTCATCATTTTGCCCAATTGTTCAATGCAACCCTAAGTTAACTGGCTAAGCATAAGATGATGCAAAGAAAAAACAAAAAAAAAACAAAGCATTGAGCTGATAAGGGCATATCTCTTTTATGTGAAACTAGAGGCATGGCACCCTTCGGGTGCTCCAGAAGGGTGATCATTGCTCAACATGGCGGGCAGTTTACTTTCTAATGCTAAAATAAAATCAGAACTGCTCAATGTGGCTTTAGTGTATGTTTGTGATAAGGGTATAACTGAAATTTGTAGATTGTGACCAAAAGCTGTTGAATCTTGTTGACCACTTTATAGAAGTAAAGATAGATAAAATTATTTATGTCAAAGAAGTTTGGGTTAAAGATATCCAACAATCTTACAACGGCAGATACATCATTCCTGAGACAGTAAAGTCGGTAACTTTAGCCAATGAAACAAAGTTTTATGATACATCAATTTTGAAAGTTGAGCTTCTCGTACAACGGCATGTCTAATTTGACTCTTGACATATTTAAGGAATATAGATAGACAGCCATTTTAAGGAAACTTGAAATAGCTTCTCATAGGTAAGCTTAATCACAGCAAGACACTCCGGAGAATGCAATAGGAAGTTCCAAGTATTCCTTGTCATTGAAAAAATTCATTCTATGGTAATATATATTATAGGCATCTCTCATAACTAATGTGTACCACAGAAAGAAATGGAAGTGTAGTAGGAGATTGCAAGCTTTGTTACAATGAGGAGAGTGTGAATGGGTTTGTAACAACCTTCGGCACTTGTCTGAATAATAACTAAAAGTAAAAACCCTAATAAAAATGTTTGCAATGTTGCACCCATTGGTGAATTCCCTTGATAAAACTTCTACATGCCTAAAAAATGATCTTAAATACTAAGAAATTTCACATTTTCAATTAACATTATTATTCTTGCAAAGCAGCTGTTCTTTCCCTGCGTGACATTCCAGTGTAAAACAATCATGTATTCATTTAGGTGAGCAATTTGAATCTAAAGCATGGCTGATAGACTTGAAACTAAACTTCTATTTAATTATTATATAACACAAAACAGATGAAATCATACAGTAGTGCATAATTCTTTTAAATTAGTAAGTTATTTGATTTTGGTTTTAAATTATTTGATTTTAAATTAGTAGTGCATACAGTAGTGCATACTGACTTTTTAGGTTTGGCCTTCCTTTTTCTGTACATAAGCATATAAGCAACAATGGCCCAATATTTAGGAGAGGACTCTGATCTCTATACACACATTGAAAAACAGCACAAATCATGGTCCAATAAGCCTCAATGCAAAAGTATTTACAACAACGAATGGATTGAATCAATTCTTAATTTTGATTCAGACATAAAATAGCCTCCAGCCAATATTTAGGAGAGGCCTCTGATCTCTTATACTTACATTGAAAAACCGCATTAACTCATTATTCAGTTTACCCCACAACAGCCTTACATTTGGCATCCCGTTATGATTAGATTGCCATATATTTTAATTTAAGTGTAAACTATATTACTGACTGTTATTTGATCCCAGCTTCAATTAACAAAAAAATACTAAGGGGGCTTAAGGTGTGCCAAGCCTCAACAAGCAGAGGGAGAAACGGAAGGACAAGCAGCATGCTTATATGAGGCAGCCATTTAACAAAAAAAATAAAGTAGATAACTGATATAAATAAAAAATCATCCCAATAAGACTTCAGTGAAAATTAAGTCAAAACAACATAAAACATTAAATATCCCCAATGGTATGATACTCAGTTGGTTTGCGGCTAGGCCAAAGGAGGTGCTTCATGGAAGTACTAGAGTCATTGCCTACATTGGTTTTGGACCTATAAAAACAACGAAATTAAAGAAACTCCAGCAAGGTTTAACATAGATAAGGAGGACTGCTAATACATTTCGCCTCGCAGCATAAGCTGTCAACCTGCTTGGCCACAGCCACTTTACCAACATTGGATTCAGTACATGAAAATTTGTCATTCATATCTTTTCCACAAGAAACCAGCCAACATAGCATGCTTACCAAATTACTATTAGGGTTTTAGCACTGAAATTGGACCAATCATGCATCTCAATTGCCAATTTGCCATCTTACCAGTGCTACCATCAAGGACAATAAAAGACACACTAGGCAAACTTCACTCAAATTTATTCTCCACAAACTTCACTACTAATCCAGTCTACTACAACACACTCCCCAGCAAGCATGCAATTTAGACAGTAGTAAATTTGTAAACAACACACAATATCTTTTCTTTTATTTTTTTATTTGGAAGGGAAAAAAAGACAATTTACTTCACACATATCAAACCACGTTTTCTCACTTGCAGGAGATTCCTGACCAAAGAATCACCAAACAAGACCTCAGTGACACAAGAAAAACACCCTCAGATCGTATCCAAACAAACCCCAAAACGTAAAACCTGATGCAACGTATATTCCACTACAGATCTCCCAACCAAAAAGAAAAAAAGGACAATTCAGGGCAAAATCAGAATAAAAGAAAAAAATGGAAGGGGCAAAAACAAAAAGGAGAAAAAACTACCGCAAATCTTAATGGGCGCTTCGAGCTCCAACAAATTGGGCTGCTGCAAGAAAATCTCCCTGGAGGCGGCGCAGAGCTGCCGGATCTCCGCCTCCGACAGCTGGACCTGCTTCCCTGGACGGCCACGAACTTCGAGCAATCGGTTGATTATGTCGTCCAGAACTGCTTGGTCCATATCTCTTCCGAAAACAAAAACACAGAAAAAAAAAGTCAACGTCTTTTCTATTGGATGTGAATATGATGATGGCGGTGGTGGTGGTGGTGGTGGAAAGGCCCAGAAGACGAAGGAGATGAACGGGAGTGGGGCGAGTGAGCGAATAGCATGCCTCGGGTGAAACGACGGAGAAAAGAAGGAATCAGAGTGGTGTCGTTTTGGTGGGAGGAGGTTGTCGTTTGAGGATCGGAGGGTTGCAGGGGATTTTGAACATTGGGGAAAAGATGGGACGGGGTTTTCTAATTGCTTTGACGAGGAGGAGGGGGGGATGATTGCTTTTTCGATTAGGGTTAGGGGCAGACAGATGTATGAAATGATGGGTATGCAGGATGCTAAACCAAAAATGTAAGTATAAGGCTGCTCCCCTTCTTCTCACCGGAATTGACCTAGCAAATTACTATGAGTATTACAGCAGGGCTTCCTTTTTTTTTTCCCTTCTACCAAGATGTTTGCTAAACTTCGCCCGAACTAATCACTCTTGATCACTACAATAATCCGTAAAGTCCAGTAGACATGATCGTAAAATTGAATATTCGGATCGAACAGTTTACTCCATCTCATAAGTTTAGACCACCAAAATTATCTTGTCATGTGTCTCTTTCACTCCATTTTAACATTTGCGATAAAAATTGTTAGTGTGTTATTTTTATTTTTTTTCCGGTTCCAGAGGAATCAAACACATGAATTGTTGGCTTAATTAGCAAGGGAGATGCCTATAAGCTCTTGACTAGGGCTTTTTCCTTAATGTGCCTTTGTAACCTAAATTCATTTTTTTAAGATTAAATATGTTTTTAATGCTTCAAAAGTTGCAGATTTTGTGTTTTATCCCTCAAGCATTTTTCGTTAAGAAATTGTCGCTCTAAATTTTTTTTTTTGGTTTTAGTCTCTGCTGTTTAGTTGTGTCGTTAACTACTGGCGTGATAGTTAACTTAGTCACATGCAATGCATATAACCCTTAACTTAACCCATACTTGACCCAATTACTATCCTACCCTACCCGACTCATTTACAAAAAATCCAACCTTATCATCGCCACAACCTCACCACCATCATCTTCTTCAACCTTAACATCAACCCTAACCCACCACCACCACCTCCACCCTTCACCCTCCATCACCACCTTCACCAAGTTTCTTCTCCTTCCCCATTTCTTCTCCTGCTCTCTCACCTCTCTTGATCTTTCTCTCTCAACCCTAGGCCCTCTCTCACCCTCACCCTCAGGCCTAAACAGCGGCAGCGTTGTCGCCACTGACCAGATATCTCTCACTCTCATTGATGATGCTACTCTCATCACCTTCATGAGCTCCCTCTCTCTTTACAGAACTCAAAAGATGAGCTCCCCCATTCTCTCTCTATAGAACTCAAAAGATGAATCAAGAGGAATCAAACACATGACTTCTTGGCTTAATTAGCAAGGGAGATGCCTATAAGCTCTTGACTAGGGCTTTTTCCTTAATGTGCCTTTGTAACCTAAATTCATTTTTTTAAGATTAAATATGTTTTTAATGCTTCAAAAGTTGCAGATTTTGTGTTTTATCCCTCAAGCATTTTTCGTTAAGAAATTGTCGCTCTAAATTTTTTTTTTTGGTTTTAGTCTCTGCTGTTTAGTTGTGTCGTTAACTACTGGCGTGATAGTTAACTTAGTCACATGCAATGCATATAACCCTTAACTTAACCCATACTTGACCCAATTACTATCCTACCCTACCCGACTCATTTACAAAAAATCCAACCTTATCATCGCCACAACCTCACCACCATCATCTTCTTCAACCTTAACATCAACCCTAACCCACCACCACCACCTCCACCCTTCACCCTCCATCACCACCTTCACCAAGTTTCTTCTCCTTCCCCATTTCTTCTCCTGCTCTCTCACCTCTCTTGATCTTTCTCTCTCAACCCTAGGCCCTCTCTCACCCTCACCCTCAGGCCTAAACAGCGGCAGCGTTGTCGCCACTGACCAGATATCTCTCACTCTCATTAATGATGCTACTCTCATCACCTTCATGAGCTCCCTCTCTCTTTACAGAACTCAAAAGATGAGCTCCCCCATTCTCTCTCTATAGAACTCAAAAGATGAATCAAGAGGAATCAAACACATGACTTCTTGGCTTAATTAGCAAGGGAGATGCCTATAAGCTCTTGACTAGGGCCTTTTCCTTAATGTGCCTTTGTAACCTAAATTCATTTTTTTAAGATTAAATATATTTTTAGTCCTTCAAAAGTTGCAGATTTTGTGTTTTATCCCTCAAGCATTTTTCTTGAAGAAATCGTCGCTCTAAATTTTTTTTTTTTGGTTTTAGTCTCTGTTGTCTAGTTGTGTCATTAACTACTGACGTGATAGTTAACTTAGTCACGTGCAATGCATATGACCCTTAACTTAACCCATAGACCCACTTACTATCCTACCCTACCTGACTCATTTGTGCATTGTTTTATATGATTTTAAGAGCCAATTTGCCCATATTTATATGATTTTATTAAGTTTTAAAGAATGGATACATATATGTGTGAATTGATGCAATTATTGTCAATTTCCCATATAGATCCGAGGCATGAATCAAAAGAACTGCACAACAAGAAGAACATGAGGAATTAACACTGACTTTGCCATGGATTTTGCATCAGGATGGAGATTGGATCTCGATTTGATGTTTGCTACAAAGTTGTAGATCTATCTCTTAGCTTTAAGTGGAGATTTGAATCACCTTAATCCGAGATCTGTAGCCAAAGTTATCACAATTTTACTAACCGATGTGCCCACCTACTCGCTGAGCGACATCACCAATCTGATGAGTGACCTCTGAAATTGCTTAAGGTTGAAGAAACTTCAAGCTGAAGCAATCCCCAACTGCTTAGGCTACTGAGCGACCCCTGTAATCCACTGAGCTGCCTTAACCTGAAAATCACTATAAAAGGAGACCAAAACAGAGGCATTCAGGATTCATTCAGTTTTATCACTTAGAACATATATTTAGAGAGCCTTAGAGAACAAAGGAGGAGCCGGAGAAGGAGCCAAGAGCTATCAAGGAGCACGGCGGCACTTACCATGGCAGCGTGAGAAGGTGTCATGGCGAGCGTCCATCACCTTGCCCTTTAATTTCTTCTTGTAAGATGGATTTATAATCCTCTTATTGTTGGCATTTTGATGAATATTTTGATTTGATTGTATCCATCTTTACTCTTTTATATATGAATCTATAATATTCCATGATTTGCATGATTGATCTTGTACTTAATGCTTGTTTTAGCTTAGCTACCTAAAGCATGATTCGAAACTTGATTGTTTGTGAGGGAAAACTGCATTCGTTAAGTTGAAACTAGATCAAATCATCTAATTCTTAATTGCTAGATATAGAGTTAGGCATTAGTAGTTTTAACACCCAAAATTATATCGGTTTGTTTTGTTAGATTGTGCGAGACATCGGCAAAATAACAATTGAAACCGAATGATCTTTTCATGCTTGAAAGAGATGAGTAAGATAAGAACTAGTGGCGAGGAATCAAAGAATTGATAATTCATATGCATTGAGTAAATAGATATATGAAAACTGTAATATGATTCAATTCCCAACAAACTTCCTTATCTGCTTCTAATTCTTGTCATTTTATCTTTTGTTTAATTTATTTATGTTAAAAATCAATTTACAAATCCATCACCATATTACTTAATTAACAGAACTCAAGAATGGCTTTATTCAACTTCCTGTGGATACGACTATGCCCGACTATACTGCAATTGAATCGCTCTGGGATTTGAAAGCT
>QANU01074831.1:0-10363 GCA_003254905.1 Nissolia schottii | reverse complement strand
GGATGATCTCTTCTTGTTTGTAGAGGCCTCGATGGGTCAAGTAGATATTATTAAACCTTGCTTAGATATTTCTTGTGCTAGTTCTGGCCAAAAAGTAAGTGCAGAGAAAACTAGAATCCATTTCTCCAAGAATGTGAATCATAAATGGGCTAGTGATATTGGAAGTCCATTGGGTTTCCAACTCATTATTGATTTGAGAAAATACCTTGGTGTTCCTTTGCTTCACTTTAGAATTTCAAGTCAATCTTTCTCCTAGATTATGGAATGAGTGCTTAAGAGGCTCTTTTTTTTTTAAGGCCAAGTCTCTTTCTCTAGCTGGTAGATTAACCCTTTGCTCCTCAGTTCTTAGCTCCACTCCCTCCTATGCTTTTCGAACCTCCTTCGCGTCTCTTGCATTTTGTGATGAATTGGATAAGCTTGATAGGAAATATTTGTGGGGTAGTTCAAGTGATCAACAGAAGATGTCTCTAGTTAGTTGAGACAAAGTCAGCTAGCCTAAAAAGGAAGGTGGTTTGGGTTTAAGACAATCTCAGGTGGTTAATCAAGCCTTCTTATCCAAAATGGGATGATGGATGATCAAAGAGCCTGATGTGATGTGGTCAAGAGTTCTTAAGAACAAATATAATTATGGTGATGATATTATTCCAATTATTTGGCACAAACTTATTCAATCCTATCTTCGGAAGTATATCCAAAATCTGGGAGAAGGTCATCAATATGTCAATTGGTGCAATAATGGCAGAGAAATCAATATGTCAAGTAAACTTGACTCATAAACTCATAAGAGTTTGCTCATTGTAAAAATATTAATAAAAAAGATATTTCTAATACATTAATATAATATACTAAAATTATAGTAAAACAAATATATGTTAAAATTTCATTTCTAACGTCATAGTTAGGTAAACACAAGTTATAAAAGTACCACAAAATTAACATATTACACTTCATAATATTATAAATCAATATAACATAAGTTAAGATGTCAATATATTCTATTTAAAAGTCTTAGTTAAAAGTGATCTTTGTGAAGTATTGTGTTTTGGTGCTTCAGACACTAAAATTTGACTTAAATAGTGAACTCGTGAGTTTATTCTAAGTTTATCTGAGTTAACCCAAGTTCACTTGAGTTTACCTAAGTCCGAGTTTTTAAGCAAGTTAATTCACTTTTGAGATCTAAACTCATTATATTTTAAGAGTTAACTTTAGAATTTGACAACCATAATATGAAGTTAAGAGAAACATCATGACCGTGGAATGTTTGAACAAAATATGTTTCACGTCATCAATTTGTGTGAATAAATTTAAACTAGAAAAAAATTTAACGGAGTTAAGTGGAATACGTTTATTGAAATCAGTTTTAGCGAGAAATTTTCTTCTAAAAAAAAGGGTAGCGATAGTAAAAAGTTAGAAATATAACTATATGGTTTTTTCTTAAGTAGCACGGGGCATGATATTTAAGCAATTACCTAAAAATAAATACAAAGGCGAGTTAGTTTAAATGGATTAGCTGGTCTTGAATGATATTGGTTGAAGTTTAGTGGGTTTGAAGTGATTTCAATAATAAAGTAAAAGCAGATCAAATAAAAGCAGATTACCCAAAATGTAATTTTGCCTATAATGATAGCCGGACCAAAAATCTAATGAGAATTGTTAACCCTCGTCAAAAATAATAACAATAATAAAGTTGAGGAGCCCTCCCAAGTGAAGTGCAGGAATATCAAAGTTGAGTCACCAGGAAGGAGCAATGAGAAGAGGAGGAGGCAATTCCGGAAACTACCGGAACCCATGCCTCACTATGCACCAGCCTTGGGCCTCTCTCCTCGTTTACGGCATCAAGCGCGTCGAAGGCAGGTCCTGGCCTTCTCCCATCACAGGTCCCCTTTTAGCTCACCCGTCAATTGTGCAGTCACTTTTTTAGCTGTGTTTTGACTGCTTTTTGTTAAGGTCGTCTTTGGATTCACGCTGCAAGCAAGGTTCCAGATGAGTCCACCATCAGCGCAATGGAGTACTTCTACAAGGAGATTTATGCGCTCGATGGCATCACCGACATCAAGTTCCCCCAACATTACCCTGTTTCTAGGCTTTTGGGTAATGCACCCACCTTCTTATGCTTTATGTTATTAACTTCATTTGAAGTTTTATCATACTCTTCCGGTCAAGAACCATCTTCCCAGAGGAAGAGATAATTGATATATATTGTTAGAAGAACGAGCGCGGTTAGAATCAATTATGGACTGCTTGGTTGTAGAGGATGTGACACTATATCGCTAACCTTTTCTCCCAAAATCTTCTTCAAGTGTAGAGGCAATTGAATGATTTTTATATTTTAATGCTTTCTGCCACCTCAAGTACTTGAATGCTCGATGCAGGGTGTGTTGAAGTTGTTGGCTGCTTAACTCGCGAAGAGCTGGCAGGCTGGGACATGGTTCCTGAAGGGGTACCAAACAATCAGACCTTAATTTTTGAATATAAACAATTGGTTGGTTCATAATTGTTCCGGTTTCATTGAATAAATTAAGCCCATTTTTGCCCTCAGGTGAGGCTGGAAGCACAAACTGATTACTGCTGGCTATGTGAACAACCACAGGTTTGTCTTGTTACGGTTATGCGATTCTTATAAGAAGCTAAGAACTTTATGTGTGTCTGGTGAACAAGTGCGTTTTCCGTTTTTGCCCGCAGAAACTGTTGATTCCATTTGAGATGCGAGGATACCAAGGTGTTTATAACTTGGAAAGGAAGGTAATGCAGTTTTAAAGATCCAACTTCCTTCCCAGCTTTTTTCTTTGAATGAATGAAGGCTGATTTTTCTACTTATTTGAAGATCTATGAAGCTGCAGTTAGAGGCCTGTCTCCAGTTCAAAGTCCATTGCCAGTGAAATTTCCACTTCCGAATCCACAAGACATGTTTTCCCTGAGGCCGGGTTTTGTCTCTGCACTTACTCATAATTTAAAATCAACTGAAGTGGAAAAATCATCAAGTATAAGCGTGGCCATGGCTGGTGCACGAGCAGCAGCTACTCAGTTCTCAAAGAAGGATCAGAATTTCCAAAGCACTGCTCAAAATATTATACCTGACAAAATGGCTTCTAATAATGATGAGACAGAAATTACTAGATCTTATAATTTACGATCACGAAACAGATCTATGGAAAAGGATAAAGTATCTTCCACTGACTTAAATGAGAAATCTGATGATGGGGCCTCGGCATCATATCAAGAAGAGAAAAGCAGCTGTAACAAGAGTGAGGGAAGTAGTTCGCACAATGAATCACCTGGTGCTGATAGGAGACAACATCTTCGGCCACCTACTAAGGTCTGCAGTCTCTTGCCCATTGTAATGGCTGTTGTTGCTTTGATATAATAGCAGTTTGGAGGTCTGAGTCTATGGCGTCTGCAAATTACTCAAACCCCAACGCTGCTAGTGCACTTAGTTATGTAATTATTGGGATGTGTGCGTTTTTTCCTTTTTGTGTAAATATCAGCCCAATGATGAAGAATTTCTTAATTTGATTAGGGGACTCTGGAATACAAAGAAAAACATAGTAGTGGTGAGTACGAGGGAAGCAGTAAGCACAATCGATCTCCTGGTGCAGAAGCAGATTCAACACAATTTAACCATCCACCATCTAAGGTATCTCTTTTTGTAAATCGTGTCATTATGTATCTTGTATCATTTTCTTTTAGCAATTGTACCTCATTTTGTAGTTATAGTATAGTTGTCAAATTGTGAATCGTTTGATCAATTTTCGTATCGTGAATTGTAGATTGTTTTGTATTGGATGATTCATAATCATATTCATAAAATTTTATCAAAAAAGAAAAGAAAAGAAAGAATCATATTCATAAAAAGCTTGAATAACAAAATTACTTAGCTGAATAGTAAAACATTAATTCAAATCCATCCACTAATTAGTGAATTATTAAATTTTTTTTACTATTTCATAAAAAAAAAATCCAAAAATGAAATCCATCCTCTAATTAGTGAAAAAGTTTATAATATTTCGTAAAAAGTCCAAAATACTAAAATCTTCATAAGCTCATTAGCCAATATTGTATAGACTGTCATTGTGTATTTAATTTATGTTAAATGGTTATGGCTGCCTTTCTCCCTAGTCTGTCAAAGGCCGCCGCTCCCTTTATCTGCAATGTGTCTCACAGCCATGGTTAGGCATGATCTGTATCTGTTTGGGTGGTTTTTCTCACAACCATTGTCTCTATCTGGTTTGATGCTTTCTCTCTGTATTGCATGAATCAGCTACACGAACTAGCGATACTGAATCGGTCTGATTCCGGCGATTCAGAAGTCATTCAAGATCAAATGCAATTCAATCGTGGTCTTGTATCACCCAGACCACAAATTAGATCGAATTGCGCAATACGAATTGCGAATCGATCGATTCTAGCAACTATTTGTACGACTAAACACAGTGAATAAGTGAAACAAAAATGAAGAGAAAGAACCTTGCATTTGGTGTAAGACTTACATCAATTTTGTCGCCCCCTTTTCTTTTTTCCTCCAAAGGGGCAGTACCTAAATTATGCTCAATATAAACATGACTGGTTTTTGGACTATATTGGTAGTATATTGCTCTAATCAATGCTAGATGAGATATTTGATTTGCTATATAGCCATTGGGATCTTGGGATCATTCAACATTGTGGATACTTGATTCTGATCCTAGAATAGATTATTTAATACTTTTATTGGTATACTTCCCCAACTAAAAAAATGGTGTGACTGTCTGTGTTGAGAGATGTGTTGGCTTTATTATTGATCTTGTCAAAGCCATCTAAGTTGAGGCTCTGTATTAACCAATGTTAATTTTCTAGCACCTTCCATATTTTTCTTGCATTATTATGTATTTGATATTGATTCATGTTATACTGTGGTCAACCTGAAGCTGCTCATCTGTGTATGCGTCCATTATTTTTTTTGTGTGTCTGAATGTGAAGTTGCTCAAGCGAGTCAAGAAACATGCCACAATCTCAGTTGATGGCTGATTGATATCTTCTTGTAGGGAATGCTTTTCATCCATGAGGATTTCTTTGTTTGAGCAGCTGTATTGCATATTAGTCTTGTTTAAACTTGCTTAAGTACTACTATTGGCAATGAAAAAATTGCACTAGCATAGCATAACGCAATTCTGAATACCAGTATCACTTTCTCTGGTTGCTTTTGGAATGTTACTGAATCTAATTGTGACGACATACTGCTACAAAATAACAATAACAAATAATTAAATTATGATTGTGCTCTTAATTGTTAGATTTTTGCAGCGGCGTTGAAAAGCCTGAAGCAATGATCGCGGAAGGAGTCTGACCGACCTCTCAGAGTACGAATTTGGATTTGTAATTTGGTGAATGTTGTTTAACTTTGGGGCTGACTTAAAGTCTGGAAGTGGATGTTTTCATGAATTTATTTGGTGCTAGAGTATGTATGCTATAATTCATTTCGTTCTTAGGTGTAGTGATAAAGAGGGTGAGCTATGACGCAACAGTTAGGTTGTTGTCCTATGAGGTTGTGGCATGTTCAAATCTTGAAAATGACATTTTCGCTTGGGGGAATAACATTGCATACATTTACCCTCACCAGACCTCACAAGGTGACAGACTCATGGTCTGCGTCACCTTAAGTGTGTCAGTGATAGAGCTCATGTTCTTGTATCATAGAGTAGTAGAAGATTGTAGTCTGTAAAGTAATGGGGGTAGTGGGATTGGTTCCAAGCATTTGGACTTGTACTGCATACCGTTTGAAAAGAATCTTTGATGGCATCTATCTAGAAAACCATGGCATCTCAGATCTCTAACACATACGCCTGTTGATTCTGGAAACCAAACATTTTTCATTTTGTGGTTATAAGGGGGAAAACTCATGCGACATTATTTTGTTAGGTTAGGACTGTTTCCAATTACGTGCAGCGGCAAGTCAGGTTACAACTTGCAATGACATGAATGTGTCTTGATTGAAATGGTGTTGGTTTTAATTTTTAAAAAGAATTAACTAATACTATAATTCAAATTGGATTAATATTGCAGAATAAAATTTGATTATTCAATTTATTTATATTATTACTTATAAATTTCAGTTTTTCCAATCTTACTTTATATGTCGCTTCTAATAAAATATTTGTATATGTATATTAAATGGAGCATTGTTGAGTTTGGTTATTTCTAATTATTTATGAATTTTGTTTGACCCCTGGGCTATAGGGATGACCATGTTGCAATTGCGCAACGACGCCGTGTGTTAAAATTTATATATATGATGTGAGGCCCGGATTTTCTATAGTTATAAAGAAACTCTACGAACGTGTGGTCCGAAATCTAATGATTTATATTTATTAATACGTTTGCAGCAGTTAAGTATAGAAAGTAATACCCAGGGTGCTTGTAATGATTGTAAGATTTTTATAACATCAAAGCATTTTGAAACACACATCTACTAGTAATGCTCTTATTCAACAAAAAATAAGATTCTTCAACGATAGTTATGAATAGAGTGGTGCAGCGGAGAAACCAAAGTGTACATCAAAGGCTGAAACCCTTTTGAATTGTAATGGAGAGCATAATCCCTCACAGTTATTTCCTTATAAATTGGAGGATTCTCTTCTGACAATTCTTTTATAGGACCATAAACCCGATCACATACTTCGATGAACAGATAATAGGGAAATTCTTTGATGAACACACGTTTAAAACCTCATATTTAAGAACACTTACAAAAAGTTAGTAAAACTTTGTAACGGGTCCAAGTAAATAAAAGCCCAATTAGGAATGTTTCCAGTTAGTGGAGCCAAATTAGTATAAATAGGAGGGGAAGGGTGTTACAATGGGTATGGAAAATGTGCATTAGGCTATCCTACCTCTCTCTCTCTTAGGATTTCTTCTCTAGTTTTCCATCACTATCACATTTCTCTTGTAATTCAATTACCAAAAATGCAGAAACTATCCACAATTGTTCTATCAATTTCATAATCCAACCCATTACAATTTTACCTCGTTACAAATGGTGCTTTCATTGAACACCATGCCGGCGGTTCCCGCTTTCCATGGTAGTTCGGAGAGCTCAAGCCATGTCCCGTTGTGCGCCGTTCTGCCGGTGTTCGACGGTGAGCACGGCTATTGGTGGCTTCTTTGCGCGTCGAAGTTTTGGAACGCCAAAGGAACGCGAGAGTTGCAGCGGTTGCTGCAGGTTGCAGAAGGGTTGTCGGGCCGCGATCTGACTTGGTTTCGGCTGTGGCAGCGGCGGAATCCGTCGGCAGATTGGAGGACTTTCGAGGTAATGTTCCTGTATCGTTACCAACCAGATTTCAGATTAATTTTGCCAAAAATTGTTCAAACTGAAGTTGCAGAGTGGGAAATTGATTGGGAAGAAACTATAGAAAATTTGAGATCACAATTACAGGACCAAACAGATTTACCAGAATCAGAAACACAAATTCCAGAAAATGCAGCTACAGTTCAACGCAATGCAGAAGCAAAATTACAAGCAAAATCAGAGACAACGGTTCACAACAATCCAGAGGCAACAAGAAAATCAACAGCACCAGATCAAGAATTACAGATCACAGATCCAGACATTCAACCCGAGGCAAAGGCAAATGCAGAAATTCAAGTAGTAAGAGAGGTCAATTTAGACTTACTTGCGCCAGCATCGAGTTGGCCTGATCCAGCTCATCCCGAGGAGGTGTGGCAGAAACCACCACCGGAGCCACCAGATCTGAAGATGGAGACGGAGGGGATGTCACCAGAAGAGGGAGTCGACGCGCGACCCACACACGCGCGAGGGCAAGGAAATAGTTGGTGACGGAGCAAGACATGGAGGCGGACACGGTTTGAAGACGGAGAAGAGCACATATCGGAGCAGCAACTGCGAGTCCAGTGGCGATCCGATGGAGTTCACGGCGGCGCGGGGGATGGCGAACAGGACGGCGGGCAGAGAAGCATGACGGATCCATGCACCTCGGACAAAGGCAAGGCGGTTCACGGGGTGCAAGCGGCAAGGGCGGCGTTGGTTAGCGAAGATTCGCGAACGGCCGTCGAGGTGATGACAGCGGACGCGAACGGCGATTCGCGCCACGCCACCAACAACGGCGCTAGTGGGGACGACAAGGGGCTGCGCAGGTTGCAGGCGGCGAGGGTGCGGGGGCTAGTCGCAGCTGTCGCGACGTTCGTCTTGTTTGGGAGAGAGGCCGTGTTGGCCATGGAAGGTCGGGCGTCGTGGTGGGAGGACGGGGAGAAGCGGATGGCTAAGGCGGAAGCGGCGATTTGCCCAAGGAAGGGGGAGGCTACGGTTTCACAGGGGAAGGGAAAAGGTGCGTCGGGGGCGGTAACAAGCAAGGAAGCGCGACGGAGAGGGGCTGCCGTCGTCGTGCCGCGGGTCTTGACAGGAAGAGAAGCCGTGAAGGCGTGTGTGGGTGGGAGCACGGCGGAGATGGCTCACGTGATGGTGGCGGCTGTCGCCACTGTGGTTGTGATGGGAAGGGAAGCATGGGTGGCTATGAGGGAAAGGGAGCAGCAGGCAGGGAGGAAAGGGGCACAACCCACAACAAAAGGGAAAAAATGGAATAAGGAGATTAGGGTTGAATTTGGGGAAGAAGAGGAAAGTGGGTCTGGTACTATGGGTCAAGCACAAATTCAGATTCTGGCCCAATCATGCCCACTAGTGGAGAAGCAAAATTTTTGGACTGGGATGTTTGGCATTGGCTTAACAAAAACAAGGTACACAATGTGGGCTACTACCAAAGGGAATTTTTTTCTGGAAATTATAACATTTGGCCCAATGGATGAGGACAATTGTAGCAAGTTACAAATTATGCAATGGGATCCTGGAGGAAATATTTTTTATTTTTTGGACCTTGAGGACAAGGTCCATTTTTAAAGGATGGGGTATTATAACGGGTCCAAGTAAATAAAGGCCCAAAGTAAAAATGGGTCCAATTAGGGGGCCCAATTCTAGTATAAATAGGGGAATAGGAGAATTAGAAATTATGGAAAAATTGGTTTAGGCTTATCATACCCTCTCTCTCTTAGGATTTCTTCTCTAGTTTTCCATCCCAAATGCAGAAAATACCACAATTTGTTCTATTATTTCCATAATTCAAGCATTTACAATTTTACTTCGTTACAGAGAATAAGAAAAAGAAAATAAAACAAGGGGGAAGGCCAACAAATGGAGTTTGACAATGCTTGTGTGCCGTGAGTGTGTATGAAGAATAAGGGGGAACAGCTTCTGATCTCATGTTTGTCAAAGGGTATGAAAAGAAATTTTGATTTTTGCTGATGGGTAAAATAGTATTTTTATAGTCTACGTTGACTTTACACAAGATGCTCATTGTAAGTATCCTCACTGAAAAGTAAGGGTATTCATAACTCGGTCCGGCCCGTTAACTCGGACTGACCCGAAGCATTTCAGTTGGATTGGGTTCGATTTTAATTAAATCCAATTTTAAATAACTCTAAAAAAAATTCGATTTTAATTCATATCGGGTTCGAGTTTAATCTCGAGTCACCCGACCCGACCCACATACACTATTATACTATGCATTTCCTATTTTCTTTCTTTCTCATCCCATAACCATGTCTATTTTGGTGTTTATTGTAATTAAACTATGTCTACTTCGATGTGTAGAAAGCTATTGTAGTGTATTTATTATATTTTTTGTTGTTTATGTTCCACTATAACTATGGAAGTTTGAATGAGAATGCTAAGATTATAAATTTTATGTCATTTTGTTGTAGTGTTTGAAATTAATGAGTGTTTAGTTAAGAAATATAATGTTTAGTTTGCAATTTTTTTAACTTTATTTTTTAATGAATGTTATTTTTTTATTTTAAAATTTGAGATAACTTTGTCCCGTTTTGGCCCGATCTAAAATTGGATTTTAACTCAACCCAAATATGATATAGTCTATCAAATTTAAGGCGGATCCGAGTCCTCAAAATTAGCTTGATGGATCAGGTTCAAATAAAAGTCAACTCGGCCCAACTTGCCCCATAAACACTGAAAAGTGAAAACGTTTCCTTGATATAGATATGATTCATCTTTCGTGTTCAAAAATCTCTTCAAATTCTTAAAAGTTTTTTCTTTAAAATATAGATCTATGATATTATGCAATTTTAAATCTTTTGTTACCCAAAAGAAATAATTAAGATCTTTAAAATAAATGTCTCTTGGGGCTTTTCTTCAATACCATTACTCCAACAAAAAGAACCTTCAGCCCATACGGTACTCTATAACAAATACAAATAACACACATAATATCATTCCGTCCAACTTCATTTTATTCAATGAGTTTTACGGAAGTAATCAGAAAGATAAAACCTTTAATAAATATAAAAATTTTAACATTTTAATACC
>QANU01074816.1:0-11730 GCA_003254905.1 Nissolia schottii | reverse complement strand
ACCCGGGTTAGCGTCCTTCTTCTCCTTTCTTTATTCTTTTAGGTATGACGTCATCCTTCCTTCACTTCTCTTTTTGCTTCGATGAGCAATCTTTACTTTAACTTTACTTTCCTTTCTTTGTGCCATTAACCTCTGCGAATCAATCCACCCTTTTGGGATTAATCCGTTAACCAACTCCACCCTTTTCGGACATGGCAAGGTAACACATTTTCCTTCCTTGTGTCCTTAACCTCTGCGAACTAATCCACCCTTTTGGGATTACTTCGTTAACCAAATCCACCCTTTTGGGATTTGGCAAGGTAACACATTGGCCAATCCACCCTTTTGGGACTGGCGAGGGGCGTGTCAAGTAGACAGTGCCAAGAGCTGGGCTTCCTAGCATATAACTACATACGTATTCCCCTAAGTTCCATTATGCTCTTTTTACGTTAAGTCATTGACCTCTAGTGTTCTAGGGCTGCCCTAACTCTTAAATGGCATCCCACCCTCATGATGCATGCTTCAATATATAATAATAGCCTAACCATAGTCATTGGATCCCTTGAAACCATTAAACTCCCAACTCTGCCAGTTTTCATTCGAATGCTTACTGTGGTATTCGAATGAAATCCTTCGGAGTTGTTTCATTCGATTGGAATAGGTTTTCATTCGACTGAAATCCCTCGACATCGCTTCATTCGAATACTAGGGAATTCATTCGATTGAAATTCCTAAAACTCGCCCGCATTCGACTGCAGCGGAATTCATTCGAAGGAAAGCTCAGCTTGGGCTTTCATTCGATTGAATTCCTTAAGGATTCGAATGCAGACTACAAAAATCGCCTTCCGAGACTCCAGATCGTAAACTTTCACTGTTCCTAGGGTTCCAAGTAGTACAGTTACGCGTTTCATTTTTCTACCGTTCACAAAACCCTTTTTACACAATATCCCCCCAAAATACTACTTAACAGTTATACAGTCAAATATACAGATAGGCACATATACAGTTAAAAACTAAACCACATAGACAGTGGGCTTAGGATTACCCACCTCGGAATAAAATTCGAGATTCGTAGAAGTGAAGAGAAAAATATACTCTTCGCATGGGTATGCTCATCCTATTTTTTTGGAGTCCGGTAGCGCTTCTGCGATGTGCGCGAATTGGAACAAATGAAAGAAGGAAAACGTAGCAAAGAACAGCGAAGCTAAGCTTCTGGGGGAAGGAACAAAGAAAAAGAAAGAAACAAAGTGAGATAACGTCAAGAGGGGCCTTTTATAGGCAATTCTAAAAGAAACACTGTACTTGATATTTATTTACTTTATATTATTATATTGTAGCATATATGATACATTTTATTACATCCATTTTCTTTGTTTCTTTCTGGCAGGGAATGCACGGGGTCAGGGGAGGGATGTATATGTACTATACCTTATATATCACATACTATTCATTATGTTATATACTATATTATATTATAATAATATATACGTATATTTATATATTTATATATATATATATATATGTATATATTCAACAGCAGTGGCCGAAGGGCCACTGTCATACGTTATATATTATTATTATTATTATAATATTTGATTATATATATTATATTATATTATAATATATCTATATATTTATCTATATGTATAGCAGTGGCTGTTACGACTTTTTTTTTAATTATTATTATTATTATTACTATTATTATTACATACTATATATATATTTATATCTGTTTCCATTTCCTTTTTGTCAAGGGGAAATGTACCGGAGGGGGATGTACGCTTACTTTATATATAAAATATACTATGTAATATATTTTACTTGGGGTGGTACGGGTCAGGGGTGAATTTTAGATACATATTTATACATATATATTTTATATTGCATTCTTTGTTTCGTTTTGTCCCAGGGAATGTACTTCGCGATGTTTATCATGGCCAAGGGGTCACATGATCAATTTTGATCATGTTTGATCGTGTTTGGGTCCTTAATCGTTCATGTACGGTTGTCCTAAAAATATTCTGGACATACCGCCGTGATCTACTAATTTTCCCTGATCATATGAGTATGTCAGGTTAAGGTATTTGTGAGTAAATTACCGGGGTAATTTCCACAGATACCGTAGTTGCCTATCGAAATCCCGGTTTTTCGGCGAAATTTTGCACAGACCTTGCGACACTCCGCGAGGTCGAGAAACCATCATTGGACTAGCATTTGGAAGTAATTAATTTTCTAAATAATTTTTTTCCAGTCCAAATAATTGCCTCTAATGTGCTTTTAATTTGGCGAAATTAGGATTTAAGTGAAATTTCCATAAGGGAAAAATCTAGGATGTTACAGTATCTGTAAAATATACTTCCACGGAGAAATATTCACGAATCCCTTAACCTGATATACCACTATGATCAGGAAAATTAGTAGATCACGACTATGTGCTCGGAATATTTTTAGGATATCCGTACACGAGCAACTAACGTTCAAACGCGATCAAACATAATCAAAGTAGAACAGGATGGGACACATGGTGAACTGACCACGTAATGGTTTGTGAGGGATGAATGAAGTGCCATCTGTAAGGGGGATGAATGAAGTGTCATCAAAGCATTAAATGTGCCATTATGGCATTAAATGTTGCAGGGGGAAGAATGAAATGCATTCAATGCATTCTTATTTTCTTTTTTCATTTTTTTTCTTTCTTTTCCTTCCCTACTGAGTCAAAGCCTTGGCTATAAATGGCCAAGTATTCACAACCGAAATTTACTTCAGAATCCTCTCTTCTCATAAGTTCTCGGTTCTAGTTGTCCACATCGCGGTTATGCTGCCGGACTTCGAAAAAATAGGAGAAGCGCACCAATGCGAAGAAGATAATTTTCTCTTGACTTCTACCGATTCAGAAAACATTTAGGAAGTGGGTAATCCTAAACCCACTGTCAGGCTTATTATGATGTTTTAAATGTATTTATGTGAATGGATAAAATGTGTGATAATTATCTTAGAATGATGTAGAAATTATTTTGTCTATTTTGGAAGTAGAAAGCTGATTATATATGCTTTGTACATGCGTTGGATAATTGATTCGGTTACTGAAAGTGTTGAAAAAGGATGTGTAAGAGCACATTTAAGAACTGGAAAACCTGAATAAATCAAAAGAATAGATGGTAATATGGGTAAGATTAAAATATTAATGAGCAATGATTGTTGGAAGAATAGTCAGAAAGAAAGATGTGTGATAGTGTTAGTTGTTTGTACAAATAATATTAAAATAGTATTTCTTTTGATTCAAAGAACCATAAAATTTACATTAGAAATTAAGAATATTAAAAGTGTGCGTAAATATCTATATGAATAGAAGTTTCAGTGAAGCTAAGTATTAATTCCTTTATTACATGTTTTGGTATCAATATTACGTATGAGTATTTATTACAATTATATTAACAATCTATTAGTATGTATGTATATGCTTAGATAAATTCTGGAATTTACGTAAAAGCACATAGGTTTATTAAATTTAATAAAAATAATTAATCGATTGAAGATAGTCAAAGTATATAGTATTATTGTAATTAATCGAAAATAATATATTACTTTAACTACTTTATATAATACAATAATTATCCAGTATTACAGTTAAGTCAAATAATATAATACTTTAACTACTTTATAATTATTGAATCTACAGGACTTATCAAGTAGTTAAAGTATACAGTATTATTATTGAATCCCAATAATCAATATTTATCATTGTACATATTTTATATTATTTGTTTTAGTTTATATATTCATAATAACATGCATCATGAGGACTTGGTCGTCATTAAGTCTTAGGACGACCATAGATAAATAGAGGTCATCACTTAATGTTATAAAAAGAGCATAATTGAACCCTAGGGAACCATGATATCTGAAGAAGGATTCTAGACAAAAGGGTCTGGTGTGCCATAACAGACAGTATGTAGTTATATGATAGGACTCTCCTCTCTTGGCACGTCTACAGACAAGCCCCTTACTAGTCCAAAAAGGTGGATTGGTCAATGATAAAAAAGAAAAATGAAACGAAAGAATGAATGAAAGAAACGATAAATGATGAGGGTGACGTCACACCTAACTATGATGATAATGATGATGAAGATGATGATAATGAGTCCACGCTCGGATTGGCTCGAGAGGAGCACCCCTTGCCATCCCACTAGGTGGATGGTTATCTCTATTGACGGACGATAATGACCCTAGTTGGATTGGTGGTTCGCAAGCACCCAGGTTAGAGCGCTGCCTGGTGTAACAACCCGATTCTTTCGTGCACGGAAAACCCGCTGGTTAGCCATCGTGGGAAATCAAAGGGCGTTCCGAGAATTTAGGAAGGAGAATTTAATCGGTAAAATCTTCGACTTAGCGGTCGGAATTAGGTTGTGTCCGGGAAATTTTTCGGCGCATCCGGAAGAGTTTCAACTCGAACGGAATTCATTTCGGATACCGAAAAACGCTCGTGGGGTTTTTGACTCCCGGGTCGAAGGGAAAAATTTGCGGATCACGATGGTATGCCCGGAATATTTTTAGGGCAACCGGGGTGTGAAATACTGGACAAAATGCAATGAAACGAAAACATGACCGGTCAAAGGTTATTTGACCTCCTTCAGCAGAATTATAAATTCATAAATATAAATATAATAATAATAATAATAATAACAACAACAGGTAACAAAAGAAAAAGCAAAAAAAAAAGGAAAAATAAGAAAAGGAAAAAGACAAAGGCTATAAATAGCCACTTTCAGACGTCATTTTCATTTCGCTTTCACAAACATTCGTTCCACTTGAGCACATCGCGGAAGCATTGTCGGACTTCAAAAAAATCCTAGGAGCACGCCGTTGCGAAGAGAGAATTTCCTACTTCCAGTCTACCGGACCGGAATTTTCATTGGATGTGGGTAACTCTAAGCCCACTGTCTATGTGGTTTATTTAATGATTATTTAAATGCATTTCTGTGTATGTGAATGAAAACTACTTTATACAAACTATAGGAAATGAGTTAGGGAGGTTAGATTTTGATGATTTTGATGTTTGGAAACCATAACTGTATGGATTGGATTAATGTAGAAGAGAAAAATGTTACGCGGAGCAAACCCCTAGAGAATTTGCTCTCTGGAGCGATTTTTTTACTGTGGGATTCGAATGAATTCCCAACGGATTTCAGTCGAATGCATGAGCTTTCAATCGAATGAAAGCCTGAGCAGGATTTCAATTGATTGCATTCTCATGGGATTCGAATGAAAGAATCAATCGAATGCTAAAACCTAGTTCATTCGAATGCCTACTGAAAACTTGTATTTTAAAGGTTCTATGGGATCCAACATGCATAGTTATGTATGTCTTTGTGTAATTTAAGTATGCATCACGAGGAAAGGTCGTCGTAAGAGCTAGGGCGACCTTAGATGATTAGAAGTTCATGTTAAAGTTTAATGGAACCCTAGGAAATAAAGAAGGATTAGGAAGGTCCCAACCCCAGTTGGCACGGGAGACCATAGTTAAGGAGTTTAGCTATATGATTAGGTAATCCCCATTCTCTTGGCAAGGTCTTACAGACACGCCCCTCGCCAATTCAGTAAGATGAATTGGTTATGAGCAACGCAGGTAAAGAGACCTGATTACGATAAGAAACAGGCATAGGCCCAGATATGTACAATGGGCATAGGCCCAGATATGTAAAACAGACATAGGTCTGTACAAATGAAATGATGACTAAGGGGCCCCACTTAAAAAGGAAAGAGAAATCGGATCGAGTCATAGGGCCGATCTAAACGCGTCCACGCCTGATCACTCATAGGTTTGATCCCTCACCATTCCAGAAAGAGGGGATGGTTGCACTAATTGCATTCGATGTTTACCTCCTATGAGCCTTACATGGTTAGCTACCATACCGGTAAAGAGCGCCGCCGGGTTGATGCAATAGTGGCAAAAAGAGGTTGTAGTCCGAGGCCATGGTTACAAAGGCGTAAGGACTAAGTAGGACGCAGCTACAGAACGCGTAAGAGATCCCCAGATTCCCTCATGCACTATGAAACTAAATGTATAAATTGATGATTGATGGTATGATAATAAGTATCTATGTATATCTGCTTAAGCATTATGTATAACTATTCATGCATTATGTATCATCAAGGGAACGTCCCAAGACGAATAGTATGTCTGTAGTAGCAACATACAGTTAACAAGAACGAAGCCCAGGTAACGATAAGATTAGAAATCCAATCACCTAGTAACGTAGATAAGGCTGCTTAGGGTGTAGGTACAAGATAATAACTAATAGGATTTAGCGTTGCATGAAACGTAGAGGTTTTTCCTGAGTGGCTGGAGGATGCCCGAGTAATAGAAATATAGTAGCCACGTAGAGTTTCCACTAAGAACGTAGTCATTCTTATTCCCACTCGTGTATGACTCCAGCTGATAGGTATATCATCACCGCCTCCCAAGGATGTTTGGTTGTTCACGCGCTCACGACAGCGCAACTACCGCACCTATACCTTACTGGAGACCAGTACGTTCGCCCCTGCGAACTTTCCGGGGGAGAGTCTGGAGCAGGTACGTCACAGGCATCGAGGGCCAGGGTCGTCGCCCATGCGCCCCATTTAGATCGACGAGCGTCCAGGTGGCAGCTCTCGTGATCCGATCCACGTTGATGGAGGGGATAGTCCTCCGCGGCCGAGACCAGAGCCATCGTTGAGGCCTGAGCCCAAGACAGACCCAGAGCCAGCTACACCGCCGGTTAGAGGACGACGCATGTGCACCACCGCCCGCAAGAGCGTTCTCCCAGTACGACCACGCAGGTTCACGCCCCGCGAGTTTACCGCCGTGATGGGTATCTCCAGCGAGGACGAGGTGGATCCCGCAAAGCTAGAGGAGGATTCTGACGAGTAGAGTAGCAGGAGCCCGCCAGAGTTGTAGCCGTAGGAGTGTCGTACATGCAATGAGTAGTACTCATCCGTGTGCGTAGGATTAGATCATTGGTAGTACTGTGTATATGTATTATTGTATATAACTGATGTAGAACATGTATGTCCATGATAGGACAAGGATATTCCTTATTATATAAATGTATAATGATGTGTGTGTTATTTGTGGGCCGTATGTGTATTTTCTTCGGGTACTCGCCGTACGCCAGGTATGTACTCGTGCTTCCTTTACTTTCTTTTCTGATCTATTTATGCGATGTATGATGCGTATGGCTCGATATCTTCTTAGTATGATTAAAAGAAGTTTTAAATTGGCTCGTTATTTTGTAAACCCTAATTTTAAACCAGGATATAGAATCATAATGGAGCGCCACCTAGCCGGGAAGTCTATGACTTAAGCATAGGCCGACTAGCTAGGGTGTTTCACCTGGTCGTCGTCAATATAGGAGTTAGAAGTAGGTTGTAACCGAAAGGCCACAGTTACAAGGGTAGAAGGACTCAAGATGAAAAAGACTAAAGGTAACAAGAAGGACGCTACCCTGGCTCAACAGTTAGCCAGAAGTGTAAGAAAACCCCAGATTCTCCCATGCATAAGCTATGTGATGAATAAATGTATGTATATGAAAGTATGTATATGCTATGAGTACCGTCAAGAGAACGCTCAAGACGGACTATGTATACGCACTACGAAGTACGAAAGTTAAGATAAGAAGCAGGAGAACCTAGATAAGAAAGACTAGATCCCCAGTCACCTAGTAACTTAGATAAAGCCGTTCAGGATTCCAGGTAAGATAATAATCAGTAGGATGTTAGTATGCATGTCATAGAGATCTCCTGAGCAGCCTGGTTCATAAGTGAATGAAAGAAGTACCCCTACGCTAAGGTTAACCACTGAGGACGACTGTTCTCACCCCCACTCGCTTATGCTTCCAGGAGCAGGCGAAGACCATGAGAGCTACGAGGAGCCACACGTGGAGCAGTAGAGGACCGAGGACCAGTCAGTTTAGCTTGGCACTAGATGGATATTTTGATATGTATATGACACTTGTATGTAAATTATCATATTACCCTACTGTTGATGTAAATGTTTGTGATGGACCACTTTTGCCTATGTAAGTATTTATGAATGAATATCAGTCGTAAGCCTTGAGCTCTATCGTTTGTATTATATGTTTGATTCACATGCGGCTCATACTTTGCAAACAAGTAACAAGTAGAAAAGTTTTAAAATGGTCCATATTTTCTATAAAAATGTATTTTCGAAAAGTAATGAAAGACTATAAGTATTCCCACCAAGTGATTAACAACCTAGTGAGCGCGTATGACTCGAGCATATGTAGTTAGCTAGGGTGTTACAACTCTGGTAAGCCCATTGATGAAACACAATATCGAGGTATGATCAGATCCTTGTTATATCTAACTGCTAGTCGACCTGATATTATGTTCAGTGTTTGCTTGTGTGCTCGTTTTCAATCATCTCCAAAAGAATACCATTTAAGTGCTGTAAAACGAATTTTAAAATATTTGAAAGGCACTGTCAATGTTGGATTGTGGTTTCCTAGAGAAAGCAGATGCAGGTTGGTTGGTTACTCTGATTCTGATTTTGCAGGTTGTAAAACCGAATGCAAAAGCACTAGTGGTACATGTCACATCTTAGGGAATGCTCTTGTCTCTTGGTCTTGCAAGAAACAAGCTAGTGCCGCCCTAATCACTGCTGAGGCTGAGTACATTACAACCAGTAGTTGCTGTACACAAGTCTTGTGGCTCAAGCAACATTTAAAAGATCTAGACTTGGGTTGTATTCCCATAAAGTGCGATAACACAAGTGCTATTAATTTAACCAAAAACCCCGTGATGCATTCTCGAATGAAACACATAGATATAAGACATCACTTTCTTAGAGATTATGTGTTGAAAAAGGAAGTTGAACTAGACTTTGTTGCAGCACATGATCAGCTTGCTGACATTTTAACAAAACCTTTGGCAAAAGAACCATTTTATAAAATTAGACGAGAATTAGGTATTTTAGACGAGACAGACATATATTAAAAATCTCTATGATTGGTTGTCTGTTAAATTGTCTGTGATTGTATGTTTGTTTTGTCGTTTGCGTAGTTTATGAAGTGTATGTTGTATACATGATGATCGTATATGATTTAAACTTTAAATTTAACATTTTTTGAATTTTTGGTGCAAGTAATCAATTACACCATGCTAGTAATCGATTACAAGCAACAAAATTGGTGACTCGGTTTTAAAAACTGCTCTAAGTAATCGATTACCCTAGGCAGTAATCGATTACATGGCTTGGTAATCGATTACCAAACCGTAGTAATCGATTATCTTTTGAAATGTTGCCTCCAGTAATCGATTACCATGTGCGTTAATCGATTACAGGCTAAAATTTCAAATGGTTAATCGATTATGGCAGTTGTGTAATCGATTACCTGCCTGGTTATATCATTCTTGGTTCATTTTTAGCCATTTGTAATTGATTATTCACTCTTCTCCTCTAACCCGAAGCTCTCCTCCTCCATTGCTCCTCCATTTTTCTCAAATTTCTCTCAAAGATCTTGTGATTCTTGTGCTTGGCTTCATCACTCTCCATTGTTCTAGTCTCCTCTCCTTTTCTCTAAAGACCAAACTCTATCCTCTCCTCCATGGCTGCTTCAAGCTCTGGCTCCAAGAGAGCAAGAACTAAAAATGTTGGGTATGGTCTCAATCCTATGGATATCTCCAGGTTGCTCAAGACTGAAGAGTTGAGGAAATGGTTCCTCTCAAACATTCTGGAGCGTCCCATTCTTTCTCCCAAGTATGGCATTCTGAACATCTTCTCTGCTGCTGGTATGGACTTTCCTTCTCTTCTTGAATATCAAGGTTTAGAAGACTTTGTTTCCCTTCATGGTTCTTACTATCCTGAACTAGTAAAAGTCTTCTGTTGCAATCTGAGATATTCTAATGGCAAACTGGTGTCACAAGTAAAGGGAATAGACATAAGTATGTCACTAGAAGATTAGGGAACTGTTTGGGGATTCCCTATGAAGGAAGGAAACTGAGTGCTGAGATTCTCTGTCCTTGGAAAAACTTCAATAGGAAAACCTTTTACCAGAGTCTGTGTAGGTTTTCTGAAGAACAACTTAATGAGAAACGTCAAAGATTAGAGTCTGCACATACTAGGGACATTCTACCTGTTGGTCCTCTTACTTGATGGTTACTTTGTTAAGCTGTCTACAATCTACGAACATCCTCATCGACCTATTTTTCTTTCCAACAAATAGCACAAGGGCTCCCCATGGTGACGCGCTTGGTCAAATAAACTGCTTCTCCAGGAGTTCTTCTAACTGTCGTTTTAGTTCCTGTAGCTCCACCGGGACATGCGGTACGGGGCGATGGAAACTGGCCTAGCTCTAGGGATTAAGTCGATGGAAAATTCCACTTCCCTTTCTGGGGGAAACTCCGGGATGTCGTCGGGAAACACATCCGGGTACTCTCATACCACCGGGATCTGGTCCACCTGCTGCTTCGTCTCTAGCTCTGACGATGCTAGCAGGATGTATTCTTGACTCTCAAGTGGGAAACAGTACAATGATACGGATTAAATTCTAGGGGTAGATGTCTCTGGACCTACGGGTGGAAGGCTTACTACCTTATCAGCACAGTCTAGGATAACTCGATTGGCACGAAGCTAGTCCATCCCTAAAATTATGTTTAAGCCTACTAGAGGAAGACATATTAGGTCAGCTATAAATACTCTACCCTGCAGCTCAAATGGCCACTCAAGACATACTAAACAGGTCATGACAGGTGGCGCCGTTGGGGTAGACACACTTAGGGTGCATGGCAGTGACGTGGGGTGTCAAACCTAGGCTCCTAACATTGGCATGGGATATAAATGAATGCGATATTCCTAAGTTGTAAAGTACAGAAAGGGATTTGCCCATCATTACGCACTTATCGTGGATCAGATCTTTCGCGTCTTGCGCCTCGTCAGCAAAGAGGATGAACACTCGGCCCTGTCGCTAGGCTGGCGGTAGGATGACCGTGCACGTCTTGGTGATGTGACAACTCTTGCTGCACTTTAAATAGACATTCTGCCCTGCCAGACATGCTACCCCATGCGGTTTTCCGCATTTTGGGCAAAATACCCTAGGTTCTCCTCCTTGTTATAGGGGTCGTGGTCTTGGTGGAGCAGTCCTGGGTGGGCCTTGCCAAGGTTGGCTAGGTATTCCCCTAGGCCTTTGTGGTGGTGGCGACTGGTACGGTCTTCTGCCCCAGTTAGGGAACGGGGTCTGGAAGGGTCCCCTCTTCCTAGGGTCCTATTACGAGCTCCCTTGCTCCACGAGCTTCCGCTTGTTCTTCTCATTCCTGGATGCGGTCAAATTCTTCGTGGACTCCTCCAAGATCAAACATTTGACTACCAGCGTCGCGTAATCCTGTGTGTCCAAATGGTTGACCGAAATCTACAATTTTGGCTTCAAACCCCTCCTGTATTTACCACATTTCCATTCCTTATTGGGGTTTAACTTATAAGTGCTCGAATACCGACACAACTTTTTGAAGGTTGTCGTGTACTCTGCTACTGTCTGCTCCCCTTGTTTCAACTCCAAGAGTTCTACTTCTTTTCGGTCACGCATGCCCCTAGGAAAATGTTTGTCCACGACCGCAGTTGTGAACACGTTCCATGTGATTAAGCCTTCCCTATGCTCCTGTAGGGGCTTGGTGGTGTTCCACCACTCACGAACAATGTGATGTGAACCAAAGTTATTGTTTCAACGAACTAACACAAGTTAATCAACAAATTAACTC
>QANU01074788.1:519993-539865 GCA_003254905.1 Nissolia schottii | reverse complement strand
AGTCAAACCCAACTCATGTCCACCCCTATTTGCTCATGTTGTTGATCGTGTCCCTAGTCGACTTCTCCAAGGCTATGGTCACAAATTCAAAGCCCCTATAGAAAACATGACATTAGACCAAATCTGGACAAAAATAGATAAAAAAAATATGTGAGAACTGACCATATCTGGTAGGGGAGAAGGCTTTCTCAAGAGTGTTGTTATTAGTGGCCCAGGTGAGCAGAGGACTAGAGAAGAGATGAAATGGTTAGGGAAAGAGGCAACGTAGGGACAACAACGATGGTATAGGAGGACGTGAGTGGTGTAGGGAGGCAACGACGGTGTCTAGATCTAGATGCTGGCGACCATGGTGTAGGTAAGATGTTGGGGGTTAGATGAAGAAGAATAGGGGTAGAAGGGTGAAGAATCTTGTTTCAAATACTATATTAACCTTAAGGACCACAATAAGCTTTTTTTTTTTTTTTTTAAAAAGCATGGTGCATTGAGTACCAATATATGTAGGGACTAATGCTCATTTTGGTCCTTGAAAGTGTAAGACTGAGTCATTTTGGTATTTGAAAGTGTAAGTCTGACTCACGTTGATTTCTACAATTTAAAACTTGGCTTTTAATTCCTGAAACTGTAAATCATTTGTTATATTAGTTATTTGATTTGTTATCATTGTTCTATTGTCATGTTTTTGTTGATTTGTCATATTAAATAAAAATTTGACAACAATTGAGGTTATAAATGATTTGTGGTAGCACTTGAGAGTTGAGACTTCAAATGAAGTTGTAGAAGTATCTACGTATACAAATGAATATGTGACATCAACTAAAGCTTGTAATTCTAAATGTTGCCACAATCACATTTTTGACAACAAATAGTATTAGAATCTCATTTCCAACCCTAATTCTTCTTACAACTCCATTTAATGTGACAAATTAATAAAAACATATATGATAATGACTTGAAAAATTAACTTAACTTAAAGACTTATAGTTTTAGAGATTTAAAAGTTAGCTTTTAAATTTGAGGAATCAAAATGATTTACTCTCACATTTTTTTTTAAGGAAAATGAGTGTTATTTCAAATACTTAAGGGTTATTTTAGCCATCGCCCACAAGCATAAGCTTGTTGACCAAATTTTTTCTGCATAAACAAACTCCTTCGTTCTGGATAACATTGCCCAAATCCAATGTTTAGGGCAGAGGGAGCAAGGATTGTAGGCACACATATGACTGCCACTTGCCACCCAAAACAATACATTAAAAAAGAGGAAATTACATTTGAAGGTAAGAAAAATAATTTAATATTTATACGTAAGAAACAATTTATAGAAATAGCACGGCCCTATGAAATAATATACAATAAATCTAGGAACTCATTTTTCCACTTTGGAAGCACATCACCTATCTATCTATCTATCCATCTATCTATCCTTCCTTCCACGTGTGTATGTCCGTTATATTTTGGCAAATCTTGAACACATTCCTTCAATTTCCGGACCCATAGGGTCCTTCTGAGTCATGTGCCTGCACCTTACCGACCCCTGTAACTCGTAGATCTTACCTCCTCGCAACTTCATCTCCATTCACTAATTTCCCTCTTCACCATATATTTATCTATCTCCCTTGCCTGCCACCATCTTCATGATGTTATTCTTCTTCCAAAGTTCCGTTTTCTGCATCTTTCAGCTAACTTAACTTAATTAAAACCAAACCAACACACTTCCCCCCCTGAAATTAGGGTTTTGCGATCCCCTGCGATGGATTACGCCCGGGACAGCAACGCCGTCCAAATAATCACCAGCGCCGGCGATAACTGGTCCTCCGCCGGCGCCGCCGACGACCAATCCGTTTGGGCGACCGAAGACGACTACAGGTTCTGGAACAACACCAACAACGACGGCGACACCACGCCTTCGAACTCCAACGGCTATGACAACAGGAACTCCCAATCTCGCTCCGGCAGCGAGCCACCGGGGAAGAAATCGAGGTCCTCTCAGGACCACAACGGCGGCGGAAACAACAACAGGGCGAAGGCGATTGGGAAGATGTTCTTCAAGACGAAGCTCTGCTGCAAGTTCCGCTCCGGCACGTGCCCCTACGTGACCAATTGCAACTTCGCCCACAGCGTGGAGGAGCTCCGGCGGCCGCCGCCTAACTGGCAGGAGATTGTTGCGGCGCACGAGGAGGAGAGGGCCTCCGTGTCGGAGCAGGTGCCGGCGAGGGAGGAGTTCCAGATTCCTTCGCTGAGTTCTTCGGGATTCTCGGGGGAGACGCAGAGGTCTTCTAAGGGTAGACATTGCAAGAAGTTCTTCACGGAAGAAGGGTGTCCGTATGGCGATAGCTGCACTTTTCTTCACGATGAACAATCTAAGTATAGAGAGAGTGTGGCTATTAGTTTGGGCCCTGGTGGATACAGTGGTGGTGGAGGCGGTGGCGGCGGCAGCGGCAGCGGCAGCGGTGGTGGTGGAAATGGGGTTGGGGTTGGGGGTGGGAGTGGGAATGGTGCTAATTTAAAGCCTTCAAATTGGAAGACAAGGATTTGCAACAAGTGGGAGATAACAGGGTATTGCCCCTTCGGCAGCAAGTGTCATTTTGCTCATGGTGCTGCAGGTATGGATCCTTTTGCTGTCCTTTCATTTTGTTGTATTTGTGATGGATTGTAGTGCATTGTCATATTTAGTTTTGTGGAGATTTGGTGTAACGTTTATTTTTTCTTTTAAATGATAGTTAAAGGGGTTTGTTATTTTATCTTAGATTAAATGCTGCTAGAATGGGAAACTCATAAATGCTTTGTCTTGTGGTAGTCACTTCTCTGTAGGTGTTTTTTTACCACTCAGATTAAAAATCTGAGAATGGATGTTAGATTGATTTGGTTTATGTGATGCACATCAACCTGCTTTCTCGTTTTCTATTGTCAAAACTGCTATAATATCCAGGATTTGTGTTTTAAAACATTTGGGACGCTTAAATTTTTTGTTTGTTCTAGCTGATACTAACAGGTATAATGTATGATATGAATGTGTAGTTTCTCATTCTTTTAAGGGCACCTTAGCAACTTAACCAATCTTTGCATTGTTTCAGTAGAACATACCAGTGAAACATGCCTATTATCAGGGAAAAACTTTTAAGTTTGATCAGGGGAAATCCTTGTTTTATTTTCCCCTTAAGTATTTTCCAATTTCACATATTGTTTCTTTGATTCTAATGTTGCATTTCCTGTGCCTTGTATGCTTCAATATCCTAGGTTCCCTTATCTGATTTTTCGTATTTCTTAAAATAACTCCAGCTTCTAAGTCTGAGAAAGAGAGGAGAAAATGCATAGCTTTCTTAGTAGTTGGCTTGAAATGAAAACAGCGTAGCTGACGTCCTTATAGCTTTCAAATAGATATCATGCAATGGAAATTGATCAAACTAAAACTTCATTAGAAATTTTACAATCTGTTCTTTAAAGTACTTCAAACGAAGTCGAACCTATAGGACAGAAGGAGGTGGTTCAGTTAAGAACCCAAGCACTAGGTTCTCTCCGACTATAAATATAGGATCCTTCAAGTTACATATTACACTTGGACTGTGCAACAAGCTAGTTGAGAAACAGAAAACAAAGAAAGTCAGCTATTTGTAGCAACTTATTTTTGACCTTAATTATGTAATAGAGGGATATAAACGTTTTAGATGATACTGAAAATGGTTCACTTTCACAAGGTACATCAATGATTAATAACTAGATGGCACAAAAGTGGTTTTATATTTTTATTTTTTATTTTGTTTCTTTCTCATCTTTAAATCAGCAAAAAAAAAAGAAGATGTATACATCAACAACCTGAAGCAAAAGCCAATATTATGTTAAAGGTATTGGCAAATGTATTCAGGAAAGTTTCAGGGAAAATTCAACTGTGTATATGAATAACTGTTGGAATATCTGGAATTTTAGCTGGCTTTTACTCCCTTCTATACATATTATCATCCTCCGGCATCTTCTGAATCTTTGTCCTTGGGAAGTTTTGTGATAGTCTGAGTGTGAAATTGGTTAGAGATTGAACTATATAGCAATAAACTAGAGGGTAGGATGAGTCTCAAGCTCATCCTTTAGGTATAATTGTTACTCAGTATGGTTATGTTTTAGTTGAGGCCAGGGTTTCTGAATGTTACTTATTGTCTTGAGACACAATTCAGCCAATGCATGAAGTTCGTAATTGTTATTTCTGAATGCTCATTTGCATTATTTGAATATCTGTATGATGAATGATTGTAATACGATTTCTCACTTTCAGTGTGGCAGTGCTTGTCCTAGTGTACTTCACATCTAAGAACCTTTAATCTTATGCTGGCTCATACCAACATATTACTTGCTTACACTGGTTATCTGTCAAATTGTACCTAGCCAGCCATTTTTCATAAAAAACCTAACTCTGGTATTATGACTGCAGAATTGCATCGATATGGAGGTGGGCTTATGGAGGGAGAAAGTAGAGACAACGCTTCTGTCGTTGCTTCTGACACAAAACAGGGAGGAGTACCTTCAAAAACTCCTGCTGATAACGTGGTTGCATCGGTTACCCCAGTCACTCATTCTGATGTGTACCATATTGGAGTCCCTTCGCAAAGGCCTTCCATTGTGATTCAGAGGCCAGGACAGAGAGCTCATCAGAAGTGGAAAGGTCCAGATAAAATCAGTAGGATATATGGTGACTGGATTGATGACATTGAATAGAGTTGCGATCCCTGTCTTAGTAATGAGGAAAATAACTGACGAGGACTTGTAATTCTCCCATGTACTACCATGAATATGTAATCCGCTTTGGATGTGATGTTATAATGTATCTTTTATTGTTGTTCTTGTTGGAAAAGAAAAAGTCTAAGAGCCGGGTTTTTGGGCTTGATGTTTATTCAAGGATTTTCATTCTTATCTTTTTCTATTAGCTAACCATATCTGATGATCCTTAGGTAGCACTTGGGTTTGCCTTACAGGTAAGTTCCTCTTCATCTCATTTATGCGTTTATGCTCCTTGATATGTTCCTTTCAGGAGGATGAATGTAGTAGTAGCTTCCTTGTATTTGCATTAGATTATGCTTATGTTCCCCTTTATCTCCCGTGAGAACTAATTTGATAGGATTGTTGCTGCACTGTGTAGATCTCGATGCAATGCAGCAATCTCAAGGGCACTGCTTATCATTGTGAAGTAAAACCAAATCACCATTACTTTTTGTCGTCCATTTGATGTCTTCACCAACCAAACCAAGTCTAGAATACAATTTTTAATTTTTTGTTGTCAAAAGCTCTCTCCATGAGCATTTGAATATAAGCTGTTTCGAATATAAAATAAGCTGATCCAATTTGACTATATTGATGCAATTTGATGCTCTTTAGCTAATCCAGGATAAAAGATGCCGTGGCAGGGATTTCACTTCATTATTACAGTCCTTATGTCACGAAGAGCATTATTGAGTGACGATGTTATTGCCAATTTCGGATCTGATAATGGATTTGGTTTGACTATTTGAATGTCACCATTTTAAGGCTGTTATTACTGCTAACGCAGGGTGATACTATTCTTGGAAGTAAAACTGCTGTACTTGCAGAAGCATTTAATTGAACTTGCTGGCCACATTTCTTCTGGCTAACAAGATATTCTTTAGTTGCATTCATATGCTTTTTCTCTATCTTTGAATTATAATTTCTTTTAATAATTTCTATGCAGGCAGATATCCTGACACAGTTGGTAAACTTGTCTGCTGATACTCACCATGTCATCAAACACAATCCTTGTACTTTGCTCGCATAATATGTATGAATATATTTTATTAACTGTGGTTGGAAATTAAGATTTTTTGGGTATGAAGTTGAACTTTTTGAGAAACAGCCATTGACCTTGTTGTAATCCTCTGTTAGTGTTATTATCAATTTTAAAAATAGATTTTCTCCCCCCTTCTTTGTTAATCATCCAGTGAAATGGCAATGTCAATTTCGTGGTAAAAGTTGTCTTGAGATTAGAAGTTCTGGGCCACAATTCTATTATCTAATAAGATTAACGATAGCCTTTTGCTGGCACATGCAATTGCATGCTCTCTGTGAATGGACACCGATTGATACACTCAAAGCAAATGCAACTCACAGCTCATACTTCAAAGGTTGGTTGTTTGCTATACTTCGCTTTCATGCATTCCTGGTCCGGAATGCTTTTAGAAGTGTTCTTATTACATGATGTGCAGTGAAAAAAGTTGAGGATGGATGCAAAAGAAGCTGCAACCTTCTAGCCAATATATATTATATTAAAATTGGGAGAAGAATGTGGAAAATGAACCATAGGGGGATTTCAATGCAAGTGCTGCGGACCTAAGTGATGTACTTTTCCGTGAAGGGAAGCTTTGGACTACTACAGTCACATGGTTAACCTAACAGAGAGGTTCTGACAGATTCTGGACCATGGTCCAACCTCAACTTCATATGTCCTCATCAGCCTCATATGGTGTATGAAGCATCTCTCTCTCTCTCTCTCATCCTTCAAACACGCACACATTCACATGCTGTGAGAATACGACATTGATAATAAATAGTTATGAAACTTTTTTCCTCAAACTAGGCTTAGTTTAAGTCAGTTACATTTTCCTGTTTGTGATCAAGTATTTAGTAAAGGTGACATAGATTTTCCTTGCCAAGTACCTGGTGGTCCTGATCATCAATTTCAATACCCTCAAGTATATCAAAGGCACTGTTCCGTTGAAAAACAAAGTAACAACGGGAAGTACGCCCCTTGTAGTAGGGGCTGCATTGGTCATAATAATACAAGTAAAGTTTGTAACCATTTTCATCATGTCAATAGACATATGACATCAAAATGATCTACTTGGTAGTTTTCATATATTAAGATCATGAAGTTCTAAATAAGCATATTGTTTATTCGGTATTTGTACATACATGCACCTTAGAACATACTACCCTACATTCAATTAACCTCCGACGTTGGATTCACAAGTCAACAACAGCAAAATGTTGCTATAATGCCTATGCCTTTTGACATGTAGGAATGTGAAAATGAATTGTCAAATAGATGCTATAGTGTTTTGCCTTAATTATTTATAAGGGAATCTCGGATATGTGGGGTCAAGTCATTTCCTGCAAACTCCCAACACAGATTTGAATGTGAGGTGTAGCTATTGCACAGCTTGTTCTGCTGTTTGCATGCATATCTATATAGATTTGGGTCCCTCACCCCCCTCCCCACACTCTCTCCATTGCAGAAGCTGTGCCAGTCTTTGACAGCATCTTATATGAAATTGGGAAGGGGAAACCACAGCAAAGGATGAGTGAGGTGCCTGTTTCCCTTTTCCTTCATTCACTTTCTGAATGCTGAAAAGCATAACACCTTTTCTGTCCATCTCACGTGCTGCGTATCCTCTAGTCTAAATTACTCTCTTTCCAATATTTAACTTTCAACACCTTTGTCTCCAACAGCATCAAGTAGGATTTTCTATAAATGATTGTTGTGTTACATTAAGAAAAGCATAAAAAGAAAAGAAAAAAGGCTCTTGGGGGGTTAACTTACTTCTGTTCTCACAAGAAGAGAGAATTCAGACCATAAAGTTTGAAAGAGTAATATGGCTTTAGAAACTCTTCCATCTAATGAGTTTCCCAATTTCATTATCTATGACACTATCTCTGCAACTCCTTTTAGCAGCCATGACTCTTCAGAGGCCAGTTTCTTGCTAGAAGAAAACAGAGCTGATGTTGCATTCAATAACTATGCGAATGCGCCGGGGACACGAAAACGCCAATCCCGTGAACCGGAAACTGTTGGCCAGGTGCAGAATTTCGCGGGGCAACAAGGGAACAAGAAGAAGAGGAGGAGAAAGCCAAGGGTTTGCAAGAACAAGGAAGAGGCCGAGACTCAAAGAATGATCCACATTACAGTAGAAAGAAACCGCAGGAAGCAGATGAACGAGTACCTTGCTGTTCTGCGTTCACTCATGCCCGAGTCCTACGTCCACAGGGTTTGCCTTTAACACTTCCTTCTTTTTCAGCTCTCTCCCTCTCTATCTTTTTCTTTGTCCTAAGAATGTACTTGGGATTTTCAAAAAAGTGCAAGGAAATTCCCTTTTAAAAGTACTGCTAGGCAGCACAAATTTAAAGTAGTACAAGCATATTCAAAACTTCATCCTAAAGCTGTGATATGTGCACTAGATAGTGTTCTTTATGTCGGATATTTATTTCTTTTGGAAAGTGAGAAAGAAACAGTACTAAGTCTAAAGTGTAATGCACAACTTGTGGTGCCAAAATATTATAAAACATCATCTACTCTGGGCTACTTGAAATGCTTCATAGAAAATTTTTCTCCATACCACTACTGATTTTAATTCAATGTGCAAAATTTGTATCATAGGGTGACCAGGCCTCTATAGTGGGTGGGGCAATAGAATTTGTGAAGGAGCTGGAGCACCTCTTGCAGTCCCTTGAGGCTAAAAAATTGCAGCTTTTACATCAAGGAGCGGAACAAGCCAGTGAAGAAGACAAGGCAATTTCCAAATTCATGAGACCCCCCTTTTCCCAATTCTTTGTGTATCCTCAGTACACATGGTACCAGGCTCCTAATAAATACACATCACAGACTCAGGCAGCCATAGCTGACATTGAGGTTACTCTGATTGAGACTCATGCAAACCTTCGAATCCTCTTGCGGAGAAGCCCCCGGCAGCTATCGAAGCTGGTTGCTGGTTTTCAAACACTCTGCCTCACCATCCTGCATCTCAATGTCACCACCATGGACCCCTTGGTCCTCTACTCTATCAGTGCCAAGGTATATGCAAAATGTCAATGTTGTCTACCCTACACAGTACTGTGTTGTTTCCTTTTTCTGTCTCCAACTAGCATGGTTTTGAAAATTCTTGGGGCCTAATGATAAATTAATGAGTTAGAAAGAGTCTTTTCATGAAACACTTGAGATGTTGCTGTTGATCAATGAAAAATGTTGTCTTTGTATTAAATTATGCACATTTAGAGAAATTCTTAAGCTAACATGGTAATTTATTTTTATGTAGGTTGAAGAAGGGTGCCAACTTGGTTCAGTAGATGAAATTGCTGCTGCAGTTCACCACTTGCTTAGGATGATTGATGAAGAGGCTTCCCTTTGTAGTTGATCAAGTTTATATATGGCAAAGTGACCAAATCAAACCCCTTACCTTCCCTTCAAGGGTGAGAGAAAGAAAGAGGACAGAATATTTGTCTAGAGCCTTGAATTTAATTTTGTTTGTTTTGTTAGGTGAGTAGTTAAGAGTTTAATTCTAAGATGTAGTTCCACGGTTAATGTTGTTTGTTGTTTCCTTCAAGTTCAAGTGCATGTTTGGCAAAGATTTCCAACAAAAATCAAGTGGTTAAAAAAACCAGAGGGAAAATTGAAGTGTTGACACAGTTTATCTAGTTTGCAGTGATGTGTTGTTCTCCAGTGGCCCAATATCTAGTTCTTTTCGGAGTGAGGGTGATGTGATATCTTCTACATATATGGATAATAGTGGACATACGATTATAAATATCTTCAATTTTGTTCTTAAATACAGTTGGATATTTAGTATTTTAGCAATTTACGAAAAGGTAAAATTGATAATAGAAAATCGATCGGGCACAAACCCTAACACCGAAACAGCAAATGAATAAAGAACATTGAGCTTAAGGGTTTATTTCCGTTCTATTTAGGGCTTAGGTTCGATAGAAAGGTCTTGACAGGATTTCTTCTCAGATAAGATGTGAGTCATTTTGATAACTCGTTGCTGAAACACATAGCAGCAAGCCTTGTTCCAAAACTTGGAACAACAACTGATGCAATGGGAGAGCGCCTCTTGTTGTCGTGTTGTACAAGACCAGCCCAACAACAAGCTTCTAATTGTCACAGAAAATATCTTGACCCATTAGTTATGTGTCTAACGAATATAAAGTAACTGAGTCCAAAAAATCAAGATAAAAAATAAAAAGATTCATCAAACTTACACACAAGTGACTAGGCGATGCATGTGTGTTATTGGCAAGGCTCAAGTCCACATTCCTAACCTAATACCATAAATACATAATTCATCTCCAAACAATGTAAAAGTTTGACTTTATCACAATATATAGACTAAGTTCGACACACTTTCAAAGACCCATATATCACAACAATTTTTACTATTAAGTGAAATTTATTTCATTTTATTGATTAACAAACAAGATAATGACTAATAATTGTTTATTTGAATGAAATTAACAACAAATGCAAACCCAAATTCTTTTCCACCATGCTGATTTTTGTAAAAACAATCACGTACACTTGTCAGTTGACTTAACACAAGAATGACACAGGGGGGGAGAGGAAGTAGAAAACAAAACTGGCCTAGGTAGGTTGTGACCACCACATTGAAAAAATCTCTTTCATTTTTTGGTTGTGGATAGAGATTGTGAACATTTTGGATACGGGACCATGACTTTGTCTAACTAGGAGTTAATATAAGAAAATATAATTGCTGGCATGTAATTTTAAGTAGTGAAAAAAGTAATGACAAAAGGAACTGGCTACATTTAAAGACACACTTTGGACTTATAGGAGGTTGCAATCGGTGGTTGGTTTTGTTAGAAAACATCAAAGATGTATCATTTTATTCTGAATTATCAAAAGCAAACTAGCGTGGCTATATTTTATTAAATTTATTTTGTCCAAAATTAGCTTGATTAATTGAAGCTTTAGACATATACACTTCTTATATATTTTGGCATGCATCCACTCACTAAAGTTCTACAAAACAAAATAAGGATATTGAGCTCAAAGAGTTAATTTTTTCATCTTGTTGGCAAAGATATATAATCCAAGCATTTCTGATTTCTCAACTCAGTGAGGGGAAAAAGGGAATTTGTGCACGCATGTAAATTTTAATATTTAGGTACATTGGGATATGTGATACGTTTTTGTAATTTTGAGAGAAAGGGCTTGATCACATTAAATGGTTTTGTGGGATCAATGCAAAATTTTCTTTTGTTTTGATTCTCAGCTTCCAGTTTTGTTTCTTTCTGTGCAATTGGTAGATGATATATCCTCATTAAGACATTGTGTCCACTAGTGTAAACTAGCAGCAGATACAGACATGCCTAGATGATTCCCTACATAAGTAAGTGGGGATAGATTTCTTTGCACAATATATAGACTTGGAATGAGAAAGAATCAATCAATGCATTATTTTACTTTTTCTATTCTCTTTTAATGTTTTCAGATCACATGTTCTTAATATAAATAACACATTTAAATTAATAAAACAGATTAAAAAAATGTACCCAAATTTAAAAATTAAAAAAACCCAACAATTACTATTAGTATGCAATAGCATATTTTTACTCTATGGCATCCTCTCTCCATTTAAAAGGAATTATGGGTTGTGATCAAAGAATGGAGCCTAAGCACATTGACTAGGGAGAGGGTTTCATTTTCCTTTTTAACAAAAAAAATATAAAATTACTTCCACATTATCAAATGAAGGATTCTGGAACTATAGCAAATGATACTTACCTATCAACTAAAAAGAAACTTTAAAATTTACTCTTAAAGTGAAATGCAAATGACCAAGCTTAATGATTGTGTTATTGGTGGTGGTGTGTTGAAAGCATTGGTAGTACATTGAGATCAATATATTTTCCCGAGGGGGGGGGTTGATGGTGCTTTACCTGGATTGTTTGATCTTGGATGAGCTTTGTTCATCTGGGTGACATGACTAGTTTGCGCAAGCTATCTCTTTGCACTTCTTCTCTACTTGATGCCTTTACTGAAGGGATTTGGAGTGGTTCTATCATATTTTTAGTTTTGTGGTTTATTTTATTTTGTTGTGTTGTTTATCAAATGGCTATGACCTTTTGGTTTCGTTGTATTGTTTGTGTATTGTATTGTGCACTCTTGCTCGCCTTTCTATTTTAGGAGGCTTGAACACTTATCTTCATTAAAAAAAATGACCAATCTTTTTTGGGTTTTTTGGGAGTAAATCCTCTTATGTGAGATTTTCGCATGACCTTATCATGTGTAGATTTTTACCATTAATTGTGTTTACTTGTAGACCTTAAGGTAGGGACCACCTACTTAATCAATGGTAAAGATCAACATATGACAAAGTCATGAGAAAATCTCATATGAGGTGATCCATTTCCGAGTTTTTCGGATGAGAAAATGTTGGAGAAATACGTGTGTAAGAGATAAAAAGGAGTTCCACGATAATGTAAAAGTTAAAGAAGAGAGAATGACTTCTAAGTGTGGATTGCAAAGACGATTAAGTTAGCCTTTTGGTTAAAATAGCCTAATCTACATCAAAGTCAATAACCCCAAATCCATGTGTTGAACTAAAATGCCAAACTCGAATATAATGCTAAAAGTGAGTGAAACCAACTCATGATCTATTTATAACTCGATTCGTTAATGACTCGATAAATCGAGATTGCGACCTCATGAATTGAACTTGAGCTCGGAATTTTAGCTCATTCATTAAATGAACCTGTTACGGGATAAAAATAAATCTCAGGCCCAAACGGCCCAATGACCTAGATCCAACATTATGAACTCGAACTCCAAACTTGATCCGATAAGGATCCAAGTCCATCTAAAACCTCAAACAACGCATGACATCAAGTAGCACTAGCAAGGACACGTGTAGGTGAGTAACAAATCGAGGCTAATGGCCCTAACAAAAGCGCGCGATCTCCGGAATCAACCTAACCAACTTCATTCCTCGTAACTTAGCGTACAAACTACGAAGTACACAACTAACCCAAATATAAAAGGATAAATCGACCACAAATCTAAGGTAACATAGTCGTTTTACACAATTTACCCTACTTTGCACAAATCCTTACTTAGGCATCGGAGTACCTTTGTAGGTACTCACTGCTGCCATCCCAACAATGCTCTACGCCGTACGAGATCACCACCTAGGGCTGCTGCATAACCAGGCTCCACGATCATGTTCAGATAATCTTGTTCCTTACTTGAATTATTATAGAACAGAGCCAAACTTGATTTTTGCTATGGTCGACTCAATAGCTTGTGAGTTGGCTCGATTATGTGTGTGTATCTATATATATGTATGTATAATCATGTTATGTTGTTGTTGTAGTGGTAGTAAGACTATGTTGTTATGATCATAAGTTATAATTTATTAAGCATAAAAGACTTAATTTGTATCTAATTTGTGTTATTTAATCACGTATAAGTTGCTTGTGAGCTAGCTCAAGCTTGATGAACTTTTAGTGAGCTGAAGTTGAATCCAAAAATTTGGTGCAATTCTAAATGAGCTCGAGCTCGATTCGTCTCATTAAGAAGTGAGACGAGTCCGAGCTTTAACCAGCTCGACTCATTTATAGCCCTAACATAAATTTCAAATCATTTAAGTAAAAAAAATTCCAATACTAAAATTTTAATATGATATCATAGCTCAAATAATCTTAGGTGAACCTTTGTGTAAAAAATTGAAGAAAAAATTATCTTAAAGTTTACACAACTAAGTAACTGAGTTGATTGTCGCATAACATCAATGATGGGCTAATATAAATGAAGAACTAGTGATGGAACCAAGTCAGGACATAGGACATGCTGAAGGGCGTTTGGGGGTCCTCCAAATATGCCAGAAGCCCACCACTTGCGGCTAAACTCAAAATTATGAGACGACACACACGTGAAGGAGAATGTCAGAGAAGCCCGTGTCTGTGAGAGATACAAAGAAAGCCCTACATTGAAGAAGCTAAAGGAGAGAGAATGGCTTAGTGTGGATTGGTTAGCCTTTTGGTCAAATAATCCAATCCAAAAAAAGGGCCCTATAACAAACGTCAAACAACCCAAATGCCAAACTCCAATAAAAAGCCTAAATCATTTAAGCCGAAACCCAATGCTAAATTTCCAACAAAAATAATTAATCCATTGATTTAAGAATTGTATTATATTACTTTGAAGTTTAAAAACAACAGATCTCCAATTATTTTATGGTGGTGCGAAATTTAAAAAGCTTTGAATTTTATTCCTTTTTTTTTTTGTCTTCTAAAAGACTACATTGGATTTGAAAGTTGCTCAGTTTTTGAAATGTGAGAGATTTTGGGATGAAGATTTTATTTATTTCAATAACTAAAACTACATTGTCAGGGAGCAACTTGAAATGTAATGTATTGGTAATTGACTCAGACTTGTTTGTAATTTTTATTGAGTTAAGCAAATGACGTTGTTTAATTAAAGGATTATGTAATAGGATTGGCCTATCTATGTACGTCAAGGAAAACAAACATGGATGATGTTTCTTGGAGATTCCTTGATTAGTGTATTGGGAAGATTAGAGAAACAATATGAAGATATAATTGAAGCATTTGGAAATTGTCGATTGATATTTCTTGAATCAACGAAGAGGCTCAACAAAGATCTATTGGTCAAACACCTCTTCTTGAAATGAAGCACTAACAGTAATCACGCCCTCCATGCACCCAACCACACCCTTTTTGAGAGCAATAGTTGTTTTGTTCATTGATTTAGGGGATTTTGTCCACCAAGCTAACATTAGAAACAATGTTATCACTTAAATAAGATTAGCCAGATACGATGAAAGAGAAAAAAAAAATTTTTGTTTTCTTATAAATTTAGGAAAAGCCTAGAGATGAGAGATGAGATAGTGACATGACATAAAGAAAGAGTTATTTGCCTTCTCTCTTCACCATAAAACCAACTTACTTGCTACCACAAAAGGAGGATTTAGATTGAACAAGATACACAACACTTGAGAACCCATGGAGCTCATGATCAGAGGACCAACGTCTCTCTACTTCATCGATCTTCTTCACCAATCCTAAACACACACAGAATCAGGACGTCCTTTTTGAAGACAGTGTTCCCACCAAGGGAACTTTGTTGGAGGGTCAGACCCATTCACCTTTTTCAAGTCCAATCTCGGATAATTTCCCCAATTGTCAATATGTTCACAGATCTCGTGTCAAGTTTAGGAACGTTATAATATCACAGTATATGCTTCAAAACCATCACTGACATTATTTGGTTTGAATCACTAATAACGATGTTTTAAAATTTGTCCATTAAAAGGATTTGCTTGGTGAGAGCTTCCTTATAATTCGTGCTTGCTGATAATTGGGATATGGATTCAAAGAAGAAAGTTGATGTTGTGTGATGCACCAACCCATATACTTTTCTGTACCAAAATCAATATTTTTTCCAACTTCAAATATGAGGGCAAAAAAAAAAAAAAAAAAAAAAAGAATCAATTTCTCGCTTTTGGCGTGTGAAAAAGGGAAAGGATCCAAACCAAGTAAACATCATCTAAATCGGTGATTGGTTGATCATTATTTGGAAATGCTCAAAGATTGAGCCTGGATTTTTGCCACACATAACCTATCCTAACAAGTACTATGAGTAGAGTTAAGACAACCTTGCTGCCTAACCAGAATTCATTCCATATATTCACCAACCTGACCCACAAATTGCTTGGTAGTGTGAACTGAAAGTTCCCAAGGTCAGAGGATGAACGCACATCATCCAACCAAGTCCTTTTTCATATTACATGTGATACAAGCTAATATAGTCGGGTATTATACTTAATTAGCGGTAAATAAAAGACTATTACTAATTGATAATTTTAATTCATAGTTTTCGCATAATTTTTGAGTTGATCGGTCCTCAGTAGTCATTCGAATCTTTTTAAGCACAAGAGCGAATGGGTTCTCTTTAAATTTATTGGGAGTGATACTCACAAAAGACACTTCAATATTTAAGTCAGTACAAGACAAATGTGTGAAAAATATAGATGGAAAATAAACATGATTGAGTATATTAGAATTTAGAGCTGGGGTATTTATAATGTAATTAATAAGATTCGGTATCAAACTTTGGTCTTTTATTGATTGTGATTGTTGAATGAAAATTGAGGAATTTAGACTCTTGAAGAGCGAAATTATCAATATGACATGCTAGGATGGGTCATTTAATTCAATAAAGGGTATGATTTGATATCAAATTGATGCTTTATCAACGCGCATATATATGACTTTGGTCTCTGAGTTGGGGACTAAGGTTTCAAAAAGATTTCATTTCATTTCAAACTTTGTTGAAAATATACAATTATTTAAGGGCGGAAGAATGCTTTACTGGGAATTATTTAAGAATAATTTTAGGACAAATACATTTATAAATGTATAAAGTCTATTGTGGATTTCATTACTGTGAATCATATACTTTTATGAATATAGTTATATTAAAATTATCCTAAATTATTGTCGTCGTATTATTTTTCTTTTAAGACGAGAAACTTTTAACCCGTTAATAATGGAGAGGACTATGGTCCTTAACGTGAAAATGATACATTTTTCCCTATTAGACACCTTATGGGCTCATCTAAAGTCAGCGTCACACACGCACAAATGGTCTAGAAATTGGTTGGCAAGCAGCAGATAAATGAAAACGAAGAATATGGTTTGTTTCATCATAAAGCACACATCATTGTCACGTGAGTGTTGTTACTGAGTAATGATATATTTTTCCTGATAAATCTTCCTATAAATCCTCCATTATATTAAACCAAGTAATTAAGTGAAGTAAGTATTAATACTTTCCAAGTTACTATGAAGATGTTGATAGAATTTAATTTTTCTACTATTTTTTTTATAAATAAGTAGAGCCAAATTTTATTATCACCAAGAAAATAATAGCAGGTACAAAACATTATTACAGAGTTCCTCAAGTCACCACAAAGAAAAAACATGATAAGGTATAGAATGCTCACCAAAACCTCCCTTAAAAAAACTTGGGGGGATATACCCTTGATTTTTTCCACTATTAACATGTAAAAAGATTGTTGGAGAATATAGTTGTGTACACATTATTTATTTTACACTTAGCTTTTTTATGTATTTTTGTGGGAAATAATAATGTATGCTTAAGTTGATAGTGATTCATTATATTGCATTGGTAATGTTTTAATTGATAAATATTCAAGCATTGTTATTATAATTTACAAGGAAGAATAGCGTAAGAGGAGAATACTACTTGTATATCCATCTGATAGCGAATGAAATGCTTGAATAAACGTTGTCTGCTGCACCATTTGTCAAGCATTTACTTAACAGTAGACATATATAAATAAGTGTTGAGGCAAGATAAGAGAAATCATGTGAAACTAGTGTTATAAAGACAAAACACAATGATTTCTGTGAATTGGGGATAGAGTTGGATGGAGAGCAGCAACATGTGACTTGCAAGTTCCAAGAAATGCGGCAACAAAGAGGTGTTTGAGGTGCTAGGACACGACATTTTTTATCTTTGCTAAAACGTGAACTCACATATCAAAATTCAAGACACAAGAACAAGAAAGCCATACATAAATATAAAAGATTCCATCATACATACATCTAATATAAGATCTCCAAACAAAAATTTGGTTCTTGATCATCATATACCATCAGAAAGAGAATTTAGATTAACAAAGTAAAAGAGAGAGAGAGAGAGAGAGAGAGAGAGAGAGTTCAATTTTCATAGAGGGAAAATCCCCTGCCACCGTTTCTGCTAAAGGAGAATCTTCCACTGGAAAATGACCTCTTCATTGCAATTGGACTCAGAACACAATGCAGCACCCTTGTTGTATAGCTAAACTTGTTGTTACTAGTGCTACTACTCTCCTCACCCCTTGATCTCTTTGAGGTACCACCTTGATCTTGATTCATGTGAAGCAGCACATCACCAATTTGAAATGAATGGTCCATAGACACTGACCTTGTAATTGATTCATCATCATCTCTGATCTCAATCACACTATGCCTTCCTCTCAAGTTTCCCAAGTCACTGAGTGCACGCAATGCACTAGCCTTTGGAACTTGTTCCACCACATGATCCAATTCAACGTCTCTTGCTCCATCACCATCACCATCACCATCATTCTGACTATGATCACTGTTGTTTGCCGGAGGAGTGACCGAGGGCGGTGTTACACGGGGGCATGTTGCAGCAGCAGCAGCAGCAGCAGCGGCGGCGGCGCCGCTGAAGGTGAATATGGGGGCGCGGCAAAGAGGGCAATTGGAGTGAGACTTGAGCCAGGTGTCGATGCAGGCGACGTGGAAGGCGTGGCTGCACTTGGGGAGCAGCCTGACGCCCTCGCCGTCCTGAAACTCGCCGAGACAGACGGAGCAGTCGGCAGCCCCAACCAGCCCTTCCCCTTCCCCTGGCTTGTACTTGAAACATGTTATGGACTTCACCAAGGCCTCGTCTAATCCGGCATTGGCGGCGTGATGCCAGGGCTCGTGGAACGAAGGGTCATGATTATTGTCATCATTCAAAGCGGATGAATCTTGTTGATGGATTTCAGAGGGCGATGACTCTCTGCGGCCGCCGCAGTACTTGGATATCAAGGTGTAGTAGCTCACAAGGAGAAAGGCACTTGCTACAACTCCTATGATTGCAATGACTAGAGGGGAGAAATTTGGAGATGATGAATCTTCATCTGCAGGGAATTCAATGGGTGGAGGAGGTGGAGGGTATACCACATAGCACCACTGTGGACAGGAGAGGCTGCAGAATCCTTCAGAACAGTCCTTGCTGTTCATGTATGGAACCCAACTTCTCGGGTTCCCCAGAGACGCCATGCTTATACTAACACGCCACCAATCCTATAATCATATCATGCCTTTCACCTTATCAAATCTGAATCAATGAGGGAGCTTTTATCTCATCTCATATCAACGAAAAGATAATAAGCTTGTGTAAGAAACAAGATACAAGGAAATATTGCAAGTTTTGTATGAAGGGGAAAGCAGGGCAAAGACAAGGAAAATGGCATGCTAATGGGTCATGCACTTTAACTTTTCTTCTTTTCTCGTCTTTTCTTTCTTTCTTTCTTTACTCCTTTACTGCTTTTGCTTTTTATCTCTCTTTTTTTGGTTACAATGGTTGGTTTGTTGACTAAAGAGGTGGTGGTGAACTACCATTGGAGTTGGTTGAGAATTTCATTTTTTGTAGCACGAGGTTTTTAGAGTTCTTTATAAATAAAGGTGAAAACCAAGTTAGCTAGCTCAAGGGCTTCATTAATGCGCCTCCAGCTATGTGTTTTGAGCGTGGAGCCAATTTGGCCGTCAAGTTAGCTACTATGCGTCACCTTTTTTTTTTTTTAAATGCTATTGGAAATAAATATATTCCAAAAAGAAATGTCATAAATCCTAATAACTTGTGCCATGTGATGAATACTTGAGTGTAAACAGATTGTATTCTCGAAAGAAGAAAGAAAAAAGATCTGAAAAACAGAATAGCAGCAAATCCTATACGTTCTGGAAACACAAGGACTTCTTTTTTTTTTTTTCTGGTTCAATATCACCATTGTCTCCTCCATACATAATATCTCCTTTTTGTCAAGAGTTAATTTGTTAATCATAGAAAAATTATAGCATGATCATGAAACACGAAGATAAATTGTGTTCTATTCAATTTTTTAGGTTGTCTGCCCGGTATCGAAGGCTTAGCCTTGACTAATCCGGGTCGACCCGGGTTGCGCACCTGGCTATGGCGGGTGAGTCTCCCAGCGGGGATAACTGCCTACACAAGTTCTCGAACTTGGGACCTTACTTAAGCGATACCAAGCCGCTTACCACTTGGACCAACCCCCGTTGGTTATTGTGTTCTATTCAATAATAGAGTAATATTTCAATTTTAATTAATGACAAGGCTCACAATTTTATTTAAAATATCACTACTTCATCATTAATTAGAGCATAATCTGACTGGTGAATTGTGGTTGTGCATTAATTTCTCCTTAAACGTACATATCACTATCTTATTCTACTTTGCATATATTCTCCTCATGATTCCAACAGTATCTCCAGACGTGGGACTGACTTGTTAGCAAAGAAATCTAACTTAGC
>QANU01074788.1:473730-519934 GCA_003254905.1 Nissolia schottii | reverse complement strand
TCTCTCTCTCTCTCTCTCTCTCTCTCTCTCTCTTTTCCACTTCACTTGCTGAGAGAGTTTCCCTCTCTCAGAAGCCAAGCAAACTTTGCCACACACACACATATATATATATAGTATCATATTTAAGACACCACTTGTTCTTATCCAGGCATGTAGTGCCATATCCAATGATACCCTGCATTGGATTTATGCATTGGGGTGGTAGAATAATTGAACTTGTGTGGGTCTTAGCCATATTGTGGTCACAAGAAGCAATAAGAGAATGTGAAGATATGTGTGAGCCGTTTTTTTTTTATATTTCACTTCCTTTAATGCACTACAATTTTCAACGGTTCATTAACAAACATGTCACAAATTCTAGTGGGAGAATGCATAGATATTGTTTTCTTTTCAGATAAATATGGAAAGTATATGTTCTGATAATTGGGAGAATATTTCATATGATAATGAAAACTAATTTAATTATACTTTGTTTGACATGCTTTTCATCCATCAACGTCTCACCCTTGCTAATTTTAGTTAGAGGAATTGGCAGAGGGAATATCAATAATTTAGAAAGTTTATTCTCTAAGCAAAACATGGTTTGCTAAATTATCGGGCATTTTGTCTCACTGCCTACAGGACCTAAAACTGCATTATGGGAAACGTTCGACTCCATTCAAAATTTATCTTTCTGGCAATTTTTTTTACTGCTGAAAGAACTTGCTGAAATAATTATAGTTTGGGTTTATACTTGTTTAGTTTAGCTTTTGAATTTTACATTCTTCTTCTTCTTAATCTCCGAACAAAAAATAAAAATTTATTAATCCATGAATTTTGCAAACGTTAAACACATTAGTTCCGTGTCCATGATGTTTTTAACGGAGATTAAGCTGGCGTTAACAAAAATGTTTTCTCTCTTCTCGCTCTTAGTCAGTTCCACAATGACGTCATTTTAATGGGGTATGAGTGGTGATGGGATGTAAGGACTAATTAGTCTTAAATTTTTTTTTATAAGATTGATTTCTAAACTTTATATTATCAAAATGACTTTTATTTATAGGAGTTCTCTCGTAAGAATGCTCAATATCATATTTCACAAGCATAAATGTATGGAATATAATACTCAGGGAGTTTAGTGTATGTATTTAGCAAATCATCGAATTCATGTGTATTATCTCCTAATTTCAGGGTAGTAAGTGTAATTTATTATATTTTTGTTATATTTAATCAAAATATTCTAACAAATGATATGACGTCGTAATGCCCAAGACTGGAACCCTTTTTCAACTTTGGGTAGAGACATAATCATATGCACAAAAGCCAACACATTCTTGATCCAAGCCCTTTTGAGTCTTTTTGACTAGAGCAAAACTAAAGAAAAGAGTAAAGAGGACCCTCATTTTTCCTTCAAGTCACTGTTAGTATTTGGACTTAGTTCTTCAAACTTCATTGACTCTTTATTTCCCTTTTTGGTTTTCCTGGTAATTCTGTATTTATGGTATTCATAAAGGAAGGGCTAAACTATAAAGGTGTGGTTTTAAGGGCCGTATGAATTTGTTTACAGAAGTTTTAATATGATTTTGTAACCTTCATGACAAATAAGAATATGCAAGTTTTTTCTTTATAAGCAGATTGCTGAGTAATTAGTTCAACCTGTGAGACACAGTAGGGATTAGGAGGGTTGAAAGTAAGTCAAGCCAGTTCATGAGTTATTTATAACTCAAAATTTCAGCTTGTTTATTACATGAGTCAAACTTAAAATTTGTTATGTTCTCAGTAACTCGTGAGCTCACTTGATTGTGTGTGTTATTGTTGTTGTTGTTGTTGTTATTATTATTATTATTATTGGTAGTGATAGTAAGTCTATACTATTATGAGCATATGTTATGATTTATTAAGAAACAATGCTACGTGTACGTCAAAAAGTATCCATCAGTTGTCCATCAATATTATAAATGCGTGAACAAACATTTCATACTAAGATGAACAAACATTAAAGAACCAATGAACAAACATTTCATGTATGGAAGCGAGATAAAACAGGACATGCAGCACATTAAATGTCAAAAAGTAACTTTTGCACTCTCTTTATTGCCCCCACTCACACTCTAAATGCGTGCACTCACGCCCTCTCGTAAACAAACATTATAAAACAAATGAATAAATGTTAAAGAACAAATAAACAAACATTATCAAACACAAAAAATAAAATAAAATGATATATCATACAAACTAAATAACGAAGACACTCTTTCTCATAAACAAATACCACAACACTCTAAAACAAACGTTACAAACTCATAAACAAACATTACAATATATAAAAACAAATATTACACTACACATGAACTTACATTACACCATACAGAAACAAATAAATAGATAAATATTACAATACTCATAAACAAGCATTACAACACAAATAAATAAACATTACACCACACAAAAATATTACAAAATTTATAGAACAACATGGATTAGAGAGAAATGTCTTCGTTTATACTCTCTATAATGTTTTAAGAAGAAGAAAAAAAAAACAAAGACAAACACCAAAAAAGGGCAGAAACTAATAAAGAAACAAGAAACAAAAAAAAAAAACAGAGAAGACGAAAACAACATAATGAAAGAAAAACAGTAGTTGTAGGTGAAATAATTTAACAAAAATGAAAGGAGAATGTGTGGTTGGAGTGAAAAAAAGAAAAAAAAAAAAGAAAAAGGAGAGGAGAAGGAGAAGAGCGTGAGTGAGGGATACTAGATGGAGGAGAAAGAAAATTAATATTTAATGTTAGTAGACATTTGATAGATACATTTTTGGTGTACACATTTTCTCTTTATTAAGCATAAAAAATTTAATTTCAATTATTTAATCAAATTTAAGTTGCTCGTGAGCTAGTTCGAGCTTAATAAATTTTTGGTAAGCTGAGCTCGAGTCTAAAAACAATTTGGCTCGAGTTTAAATGAGTCCAAGCTCAACTTGACTCATTAAGAAGTGTGTCAAGCCGAGCTTAAGCTGACTCGGACCCCTCTCCTAGAATTTCACTCCTAAGAAATAGGAATAGCATAAGTAAATTTTTTTGGAAGAGCACTTACTATACAATTTGGGAAAATGCATGGAAGGAAAAGCTCTTCATTGAACAAGATGCAAGACAAAGCCACAACAAAACATGATTTCACGTTGTCCCCAACTTTAAGTGATCCAAAGGCTTCTGTCTTATTACTTGTCTCAAATTATGATTTGGAATTTCTAAACGAGAAACATGATATTAATCCTAATAGGTCCTATACTTAAAATGTATGTTTAAAAGTTTTGTTTTGAAGGAGTAAGAAAAGAAATGAAAAATTTTGGAAGGCTTAATCAAGATTTTGACATGTCTTACTTATTTAAATCGGTTTTTTGTTTAAAAAAATATTTTTTTATAATAAAAAAGTACTTTTAAAATTTTAAGAGTGTTTAGACACAACTTAAAATATAATATATAAAAAAAACCACTAATATTATAAACTAATCCAAACAAGTCAATATCAAGTAGAAATGTCTTGCCAGGAATGTCTGTATCTGCATTTTACACGCAAGCAAGAAGACTAGGTTTTATGAAACCTTACATGGTTTGGATCCAGGTCATCAAAAGCTCACACAAAGCATTTTTCTTAGATTCATGCACTTCAACCTGATTTGTGCAATCCCGGTATCACGGTGAAAAAACCAAGTGGTAACAAAATGCTTAACATGTCATAATCATGACAAATTGTCAATTTCTTGCATTTCCTGTAAAAGTGAATCTCATCAACTTTATTAAAGTTGCGATCACTTATTTTTGGATCGCACTAATTTTATTATGAGGGTGTCTAAATATACTTGCAAGATGGAGATTTATGTTTCATAGATAAGGTGGATTGAACTTATTAGTCTCAAACTCAATGTACATGGTTTGCAACTAAATGCATTGGCAAGATTTTTGGGTTTTATAATCCTTAAAATACAGCCTTAAAAAATGGGAGTGAAAAAACCAGAAATAAGATTTATGTATCTAAATTTAGGACGAAAATTCATTTCTTAAATTTTCACCCACATTTTAAAAGGTATGCTAAACTGGAACATTAGTGAAAAAGGAGTGATCAATCAAAGTTGTGTTTACATGAGGTGAAATTCCAGCTCCAGGAGGACATGCTATGACCAAGATCAGTAAATCAATAGTTTAGGACTCATGATTCTTCCGGCTGAGCATCAGAACCTTGGTCTTCATCCTTTTCACTTCCAGCTTCTTTAACTTTCTTTTCACTCAATTTAAGGCGAAGTGGTCGTTCCATTAACTCCTGCAAAGGGACACGAAATGCATAACTAATTTTCTTCCACTGGAAAATGAATACGCGGAAATTATGTTCATGTAACACAGTTGAAGTTAGTGAACAACAAACAAGGAGGAAAAACTCTGCCATATAGTAACATAGGTTGTAAGGAACAAAAAGCTGAATCAAGTGTTGAATGAAAACACCAATTGCACCTTCTAACTCTTTAAGATACAGCCTTTTATTATATAAAATTTATTAACAGCTTCGAAACTTTAAAACCTCATTATTTCATCTTTTTTTCGCTTAAATGTTGTCCTGGTTTGCAGTTCTACAGACAAGACGAAAACCAAAGATACCATTAGACTTCAACTTAACCAAAAAGACTCATAAGAACTCAATGTTATCTTAGATTGACCTCTAGCAGCATAGTGATGTGTAGCTTTTTCCAAAGGCACCTACATACTTGAGTTGAGTACTTGACAGCGAATTATAGTATTGCTTAGCCCAAACCAACCACCATTTGGAATCACAAAATGAATTCAACACTTGAAAATGAACATACTACTCTCGCCCTCATAAAAGCCATATATCGGCACAAAAATTAGCAGTAGATGCAGGTGAGTGTCACTTGATACAATCCAAAATTACAAAAGAGGAACATGAGAAAACCATTATTGAAACCTGATTCCAGTAATTATCACTACCAAGTACCAAGTGAACTATATAGACAGAAAGATGGTAAGGCATAGGTGGAAAAAATTAATGACACTATACACACCTAATGTGCCACACAAAGATATTGGATGCAAAACATTTTGAGCTAAAGATATTAGTATTATGCTGATTACAAACAAAAGATTAACACAATTAGTTAGTCAAATCATGAAATGGCAAAATTTATGAACAGCTGCAAAGAACTAGCAGGAAAGAAAGCATTGAAGAGATGATAAGTTGATAACTACCTTCCCATCCAAAGCAGAAATCGCAGCCTCCGCTTCCTCCTGTGTCGGAAAAGAAACAAATCCATACCCAGCAGATCTTCCAGCTGGGTTTTCAAAGACAACCCTGGCTGAAACCGGTGCTTTGAAATTCTCAGCAAAGAAATCTCTGAGATGGGTTGATCTTACTTTCCATGCAAGGTTGGATGCATAGATTACATGGCGCGTCTCGCCAGGAGGCAGACCGGGAGGAGGTGGAGGAGAGGGTTTCTTGAATCTCTTGGCAAGCTCCACCCTTATTATCCTTCCTGATAATTCCTGAATCACACAATTTTGAGTCAAACAAAATCGTCTCTGCATATTTTGAATGATATATTCAAAGCAATGTTTCTAAACTCATCTTTCATTCACTTTAGAGACAATTCAGAAATATGTCAATGAATCCCCACATAAACCTTATAATAACACATATGCAGGTCACTCAAATGGTCCTACAGGCTACAGCTACATTTATAAAGCGATCAAAGTGACGAAATTCCCTTGCCAGGTAAAGTTGTCAATTTCTATATTCAAAGACTCTCTTGATTGTTCATCAAAAACATGTAATTACATAGCATTTTGGTGAGGATTGAAGAAATTACAGTTCAAAATCCAACCTAAGGCCCTCAGCTAATCTGAAGAGTCCCAACCAAATTGAGTTATTGCATCTCTACTAAAGAAAGAGTGACCATGTTATGATATGATATAACACGTTTCATTAGCATTTCTCTTAACAACCATCTCTCCCCAATAGCTTAAGAACCTGTCATGTCCACGCTAAGAGGGTCCGTCAAATATATAACCATTAAATTGCCTTCTCCCATCAGCTTAAGCTTTTAGGACAAATGGTTCATGAGAATTTCAATGCGACTTATTCACTCTCTTGTTTACATTTGCACAAGATTCTTTCAGTGTAAACTTATAGTCCATCATAGAGAACATTCACAATTTTGAAGCTACCACTCGTAAGAAAAATAATGTGAGCAATTCACCACACAACACAAAGATCAAACTTACATGAGAATCAAATTTTTCAACGGCAGCAAGGGCCTCTTCCCCGGAAGACATAGTAACAAAGGCAAATCCTCTGCTCCTCCCAGCCTTGTTCTTTATGATCTACTATATTCACAAAAACACCCCACTTTTCCAAATTACACAAACATAATAGCGGTAAATTAAAAATTATTTTTTTATTTTAAAAAAAAAAGAAAAAGAAGCAAGAACAGAGTTTGAAAGCAACCTCGACGTCGGTAACAGTGCCGCATTGGCCAAACAGGTCTTTGATGTCAGTCACGGAAAGAGACCAAGGTAAGTTGACCACGTAGAGCTTCTTCTTCACGTTCTTCGTTTGCTCTGTTTCTTCCTCTGTTGTTGTTGCTGCTGTTGATGGCTCTGCTTCTTGCAAAGCAGAGCATACGATGAAGCAGAGTCCTCTGGGGGCATTGGAAGAGAAGGCGAGGTGGTTGTTGTAGTTGGGAAGGGAAGCTTGGAGCTTTATGGATGCGAACGGTTTTGCAGAGAGACGCGAATGGTTATGGTTGGAAAAACGGTGAGAAGAGAAGATGGAGAGAGCTGATTCTAATGTGGCCATTGATTGCTGATTGGAGAGTTGTGTACGAACAGAGGCATATGAAAAAGAAAGAGATAAGAGGCACTGTTTTAGATTTTATATTTATTTATTTATTTTTAGGAAAATGGAGAAATGTGTTTGTGAACCAAAAAATATATACCATCCTTTATGAAAAACATCTATTTCATTCTTTTTTTTTAATTAATGTCTAAATTGGTCCTAAAAATATGTTTTGGTATCCAACTTCGCCTTTTAAAAAATTAAAGCATTAATTTAGTCTCTAAATATTTTTTTTTGTCAATTTAGTCCTTGAAATTTATTACATTCTTCATAAATTTTTTTCAGCCATTTAAGTTTAACATTATTAATGAAATTATAGTATCATTTAGAGTTAAAAACGTGATTGTGGCAACACTTATAACTGCAAATCGCAATTGATATCACAATTTCATTTGCAATCTCGGATATTATCACAATTCATTTGCAACCCGAATTGTTATCATTGTCTTGCTTAATATGACAAATGAACAAAAATGTGACAACACATTGATGATATCATCCGAGAATTAATTAAACTTATGACTTATTATTTTAAAAATTAAAAGTTAAGTTTTAAATTTCAAACATCAAAGAAACTCAAAGTAACATCAAGACCAGCATTAAAAAAAAATAAAAAAAATTCACATGCATTCAAGTATGAGAGAGAGATGTTAGCTCCTAAATTCTAAAAACAAGAGTAACATAAGTCCTATAGTATGGAAAAACTAGAGTTGTCTCTTTAATTTGTGGGTAATAGTTTTTGAAATGGGCTAGTTAGAGATTAAGTAGTAATGGGCTTATTGGAGAACACGTCCTATCTCCTTAATCTGGACTCATGTGAGGAACCAGCCCAGCCTTTAAATCATGGGGCGGTCACGCACCGAGTAAATAATAATGTGAACTAGCTATTTAAGATTTTAATTATATATTTATCAAAATTTTAAATAAAAATTAACGAGATTTTAACAAGTCTATAAATCTAAAGTCAGTAAATTTTCCTTCGGAAGATATGTCAAATAAGTCAACATAGATGCTGCAAAGGCAGTAGTCATCATCAGGACACTAGATTCTTTCTTCAGATTCTGACCCAAATCCAGCACAACAGATTGCTGGCAACCACCTTCTTCTTTCCCGCCATTTCCCTTTCTTCAACTTCTTCTCTCTTTCTCTCTCCATGTACTCTCTGTACAAGGTACACCTTTTCAGAAAGTAATGCTCACACTAATGAGTCCAAAACATCAAAATCCCAAAATTTATATTATAGTAACTAGGCATCCAAGGCAAGTAGCAAATTGGGAGATATTATTATTATATATACACACAAGTTCAAGGCATCATCTCAATAAAAAAGATCCTTATCAATTTATTTATATTACTTGTATTAAATATAAAATATTAACTGTGGGGGCTTTGTGAGAAGGTCAAAAAAATAATATTTGAACAAGTTAAAGAAATAATTATCTAACAATCACATTTAGAAAAAATGTAGTATGGATGGAGAAAAGGAAGATAAGGAGCTTCATATTCTATACGATGGTGGTTAAATAAATATCGTGAAAAAAGAGGGTAGATAACGTGTCACACTTTTTTTTACAATATAACAAATAATGAAAAAGAAAAAGGTGAGAAAATGTGTGCAGTTGAAAAAGGAGCCCCCACGCGAACCCGTAATCAGTTTTTTCCATCGACTAGTCTTGTCAAGATGGCGCTGAGCAACAATGTGATCGGAGCCATAAACCTAGTGGGCGTCCTCCTCTCGATCCCAATCATCGGGGCCGGGTTCTGGCTAACAAGCCAGCCGGCGGACACGTGCGTGAAGTTCCTCCAATGGCCCATCATCATCGTGGGAGTAATCGTGCTAGCGGTTGCTCTGGCAGGGCTTATTGGGGCCGTGTGTGGAATCCCCTGCCTGCTGGTGTTCTACCTGGTGGCCATGCTGGTCATGATCATAGCACTGGTTAGCGTGGTGGCCTTTGTGTACATGGTCACGCTCCGTGGGCATGGCATCGTTGAGCCCAACAGGGCATACTTAGAGTACCGCATGGATGACTTCTCCGGGTTCCTTCGGAGGAGGGTCAGGAGTTCTTTCAAGTGGGACAGTATTAGGAGCTGCCTCAGCACCTCCAACATGTGCGCTGAGTTGAACCAGAGCTACCGCATGGCTCAGGATTTCTTCAATGCTCATCTCACACCCATGCAGGTACGTAGGTATAACAGCAAGCACAAGCAGGTTCATTCTCTCAGCTAATTAATTTACATTATAAGCACTTGCAAGTGATTTGTTTTGATTAATGTCGTCATAAACAAACTAACTGGGCGCAGTCAGGGTGCTGCAAGCCACCAACACAATGCGGGTACACATTCGTGAACCCGAGCTATTGGATCAGCCCCATCAACACGGCGGCAGACATGGACTGCCTTCAGTGGAGCAACGACCAGACGCAGCTCTGCTACAGCTGTGAATCTTGCAAGGCCGGTTTGTTGGCCAATCTTAGAAAGGAGTGGAGGAGGGCTAATGTGATATTGATCGTCACCGTTATTCTTTTGATTATAATATATTTGGTAGGCTGCTGTGCCTTTAGGAACGCCAAAACTGAGGATCTCTTTCGCAAGTACAAACAAGGCTACACCTGAGATCAGAGAAAGATCCCCCACTAATTAGTAATGCGTTTCATGTGCTCTAGCAATGCTACTACTAGTAAATTATAACTTTGATGCTGGACAATGGTGCTCATTTAATTTTGTTATATTATTATTATTATTGTTGTTGTTGTTAGCATTGGAAGACCATGTATGCATTTGTCTCATTCTCTTCTTGATGGTTTTTATTTTTTATAAACTCTTATTTTTTACCTCGCATAATTTTACCTGCCTTCATTTTTTTTTACTAATTTAATCTACTTTTTTTTTCAAATCGGTTGGGTCCCTTTAATTGTTATTATTTTTTGAATCAGTCAATCTCATTTTTCTTAAAAACTTTTTGGTTAATTTAATTCTTACAAATTATAAAAATGAGATAAGTTAAAGGTTTCCGTCACCTCGTGCACTACAAAAATGATGTCACCTCGCACAACTTTTTGTACCTCCTCCTCCCTTAAGTTTCCTCAATATCTACTAACAAAATCATGTCTACTTTATTATGTAAATACTCAAGCATTCCATTTTTAAGAGGGGATGAAATTGATTGATTTAAAAAATAACATAGATTGAAGTGATTAGAAATATGTAAGAGATATGAAATTGATTAATTTTTAAAAAAATAAGGACTAGTATTAAAATTAATAAAAATAAATTAAGAGACATAAAGTTGTCCAAGTAAAATAAAAAAACTAAATTGGGATATTTTTTTATCCATGTTATTTTAATTAAAAAAGATGGGTTATGCTTTTTATGAGTAGGGTTGAAAGTTGAACTTTTATGCTTCATGTAAAAGGGTTTCAAAGGGCGGGGTCAGCGTGATTTGAGGAGGGCACCGAAAGCTGATGTCTCATACTCTTGGGATTGTCAATGTATACGATTTAAGTATGGGAAGGGAGCACAAGGTTACTTTAATGGAGGATTCATTTCACGGGTTCTCATTGTTCTGTGCTTTTTTTGTCTAGCTCCAATGGGAATATGGTACTATTGACGAAAGTGATTTTGATGATAATGAAATAAAAATGGATGATTTTAAACCCAAAATCAAGTTAGGAAAAGGAAAGGATTAACTAGTTTCCACACACATGATCTACCCCTTTTATTTCTGAAAATATAATATGCTTTCCTTTCAGAACTTTTTGGCCAATCAAATGAGGTTGGCTCACACTCGGACAGCCTTCAATTTAGGTATCCTCATAGTTTGATTTTGATTTCTAGATTTAATTGTTTTTATTGGTAGATTATTTAAAAGTACTTTCTTAAAAGCTCAATAACCTTGAAAACATGCCTTCATCCTAAATTTTGAACAAAAAGGTCTTTCTCTTGACCTAATTTTTTAATACAAAACAAAATGAAATATTTTTCCACATATGAAAGTGGAGTTAATGTTGATTTCCTCCTATTGGATTATATATTATTGATGGTTGAGATTTTTTTAGTGCCTACTAATTGTATATTCATAAACAATAATAGAAATATTTTGTTGGATTAAGTCTCATTATAGATTTTTTTCACATTAAAATTGTGGTGTTTCTATCATTTATTTTTTGTCATTGACGAGATTATTCATGCGGTAATTATTTAATTTATCTAAAATATTTTTAGGGTTCCTATTTAATTGTACTAAAATTTGGTAGTTCAATATATGCAGAAATAAAACAATGTATGTTGAAGGTAGTTCAACATCGAATGATGGTGGTCCAATGTTAGGTTTTGGCCAGCCGTAGTCAATCGGCAGTGGTCCGACATCGGTTGGAGGCTGGCAATGGTTGGAGTTGGTTCGGTGATGATGACGTTATAAGGTTTGGGAGTAATTTGGTCTTTTCACATTTCAAATCATTCTATTTCCATGACAATCCAAGATTCCTATGGGAGAGGTGGGAAGGAATAAGGATGGCAAATGAGTCGAGCCAAGTCAAGCTAACCCACATCTAAACAAGTCAAGCCAAGTTAAGTTGATTTTATAGGCAAGTTGAAAATTCATGTTCGCCTCGTTTATTAGAATGTTTGTAAGTTAGCTCGCAAGCCACCACAAAAATGAAGAAAAAATTAAAAAATTAACATTTGAGCTAAAGCTAAAGTAAATGATATAATTATTATTTCAAGACATTATTTTTATAAATTTAATAAATTATAANTTTTTAGTTGAAATAGGGCCTGATGTTGATCCTAGGGTGAGAACACTACTTTTACCAATGGTCCGAATCTATATAATCTAAGAATACATTGAAAAGCGCAAACAGGATTATCTTTATAAGTGAACTGTATTAAGCCCATGAAGTTTATAAGGCCTTGTTTTTTTTCTTTCTCTTTTTTCTAGGTTTACTAGGCCTTGTGTTTCTGTAGATCCAAGATAGGGACTATTATAAAATAATTAACTAATGGTCAAATGTGCTTCTTTCAATACCAAACAAATCTAATGTTCTAATGGGCTGGAGCAAATGAGAGAAAACCTTCATGTCAGAAGCAAAATGACAGTACACGTGTCATCCATCCCCGGCATTACCATGAATATCACTTCAATGAACCACATTAAAAGTTGGTTTTGTTGCCAATAGTGACAATAATTGGGAAACTCGCTACATTGAGTTGAGAAGGCATCATTTGCAATGTGAATACAAACATGCATAGCACAATAGCAACAACAATGCGCAGTTGTGTGTCAGTCAGGCACCACCACGATTGGTGGGCAAGGGAGCCCTACCCACCGCACTAGCTTCTGTTCTCTGGGCTACAATCCTTTCTCGGCAACAATGACAAATCTCTTTATAATAACTAAAATCATAAAAAATAATAAGTTATTAATTACAAAATATTTTTTTATTCTCATTAATAAAAATTGAACCTATTCAACATAATTTAGAGATAATGTGAATTGCTACCGTATAGCTGGTTGTTATCACACTAGTAGCCTATTGCCTACATAATTGAGGAAGAAGAAAATGAGAGGAGAAGAGCATGTGCAGTGGTACGGCCCCGTTCTGCCACCCTCTCTCTCTGACAAATAAGCATAAGAATTACCCACCCATACCACACACTCTGCCTTGTGTCAGACACAGTCACTTGATTCCCATGGCCATATATATATATATGTACGAAGAAAAACAAAAACACTTGTATGCCTTTCCAACGCATCGCTGCCCCCCAGAACCATGTACTAATAAGCCTCCAACCAGATATGGAACCAAGCCACATTTAACACCTATCACTCAACTATCTATTTTCTTTTGCCATCTCATTCCCATGCCTTGGCACTTAGCGTGGCAATTTCAATTGTCAAGCTTATAGGATATTGGAGAAATAGTAATTAACTGAGTTTCAAAAATCCATAAATCAATTATATTTTACTTGTTTTACGGGGTAAAATGTTAAGCCTAATCCCCTAAGCCCCATTAGAGGTCCATTTGGGCCCAAGCTGCGGCCCAAAGTTGGGATCGATCTCATATTCTGGGCTACCCATTTAGGGGTCTGCCCTGTCGTCAGCGCTATAAGGTCAGATTATTATAAACTTGTGTGCACTTTATGAAAAGTAATGAAACCCTAAAACTACGGAATTAGATAACAACAACTGACTTGGTCAACTCCCCTTCCATTATAAGCGCTACTCACTGAACCTTGAAGACTTTCGATATATTGGGTCTTTAAGATAGTGTTTTAAATATATCCTATGTGCTATAGAAAAAGTCAAAGTCCTGGCTTTATAAGTGAACTTAGTTCACTAGTTAATGTACATTTGTTGGATCAGGTCATTTTTACATTTTTTAAGGGCATCTGCCAAATTTGTGACCTGCTTGAGAAGGGTTGACGAATGATCCGTCATTTATTTAAAAAAAATAATTTTTATTTAACTTAATATTTTTGTAATAAAAAAATGTTTTTTAATTAAAATATATATATATATATATATATATATATTATATTTTATGCATAAAATGGTCATAAGCTCAAAAAAATAAATATAATGACAAAAAGAAAAAAATTATTTGTAATATATATAAAATAATAAAAATAACTAAATAATAAAATAAAAAGGTAGATTGGGTCAAGTCTCACAATTCAAACCCAACACCTGACCTTATACAAGCGACGGGTCAGGCGAGTGTGACCCAACCCGACTCAATCGGGGTCGAATTTGGTTGGACTAGCAGATTAGCGGGTTACCCTAACCCATTGTACACCCCTAATTTAATAGTTATGGTATTGGACTTGGAATGTAGACTTGGACTTGGTCATAACACGTGTGTCACCTTGTATCTTTTACCCCTCCCCTTCGCACATCTATTTTCTATCCCACCTTCTTCTTTGTTTTCTGCAGACCAAAGGCCTCTCTCTCACACCCTCTGTTACACATTCTAATTTGTAGAATGAGTCTTCGCTGTTCGAATTTCCAGTAATTGCATGTAGACGAGTTACTGAAGTGACCGTCTATCCATTGAAAATAGATTAAAGTAGGGAAAAAATAAATCATTAAGTATAGTGTCTACCACAATTTGTAATATAACGTTCCAACTCATTTTTACCCTTTCATCTTTGTTTTTTTATTATTTAGGGTTTGTCCTCAAATTTGATTATGTTTCTTTAATTTACTAACACACTTATATTTAACTTTATTCGACAACAAAATGTTATTAATCCCAATCACTATACTAATAACTCGAGTTAGTGTTTATTCGAATGTCAGAATATCTTTACAAATGCCCATTCTATCATGTTTGGCCAACGCCTCCATCAACCTTGTACCATACCGAAATTCCTGTTCTAGGCCCTGCCTCCGATTTATTGAGAACAACTTGTTAGGATGCGACGAGAGAGTTACAAAGACAGACATTTGAAAAGAGAATTCAACCAAAGGGACCCTTCAGAACTCAAAACAGTGCCCCGTTTGAGTGGTTGGACGCAGCTGACTTAGAATACGCCAACGTGGGGCCTACACATCACATTGATCGGTAGCAGTCTAGCTTGGATACATACACTACCCTAATTACAAACGAAAAACAAAAAAAATTAATTTATACTCTACGATGTTAATTATTTGCAATAATGTGCTAAAATATTATTTGCGGGCTCAAGCAAGTAAAGTTCATCATATCACCTTTGGATGAGTCAAATGTCCTAGTCCGTGATCAATTTCATTTGGTTTCACTTTCAATAGAAACTTCGACTTTATCCGGTAAATAAAAAAATCTGGAGAGCCGTGAGCTATGTTCGTATCTACTTACGTGTCTTGTTGCCTTTTTCTGTGTAAAAATCATTATATGCAAAATAGGCAACAGATAATGACCTAATTTTGCAACCCATTAGGGACTGCTAGCCCAATTTCATCAAAACTCTTGTGGGCTGGATCCTTGTGACCAATCCTAAAGACATCGCATCTGGTGGATATACCGAGAAATAGGCCTAGCTATTTTTCTTTTTTCCTACCAAAATATTTCTTTGGCTTTCCCAAACTAATCACTCTTTATAATAGTCTATAGCTCCTGAGATTGAATATTCAAATCAAATAGTATACTTCATCTCACATCCTCAAAGTAAACGAACTATTTAATTATGTATTCCTTCATTCTATCTTAACTTTTGATATATAAATCATTAGTTGTGCATTTATTTTTAATTTTTTCTTCTTTAAAAGAATTGAACACACAACCCCTTAATTTAATATTAAAAAAATGTGAATTGAACTATTAACTCTAACAAATAAGCCTAACTATTTGCATCTGCCACATTTGTACTTAATGGCAAAGATAATTGCAAATGAAATTAGATTATAAATTATCTAGTGAAGTTGATGATTAAGAAGTAAAAATGGGTGTGATTCAACTTAACATTACTATAACAGTGCATTAATGTTAAGTTGAATTGAACTTTTCTGAAGCCCATTTCTAGTTTACACGTTAATGTGTCAGATATTGGCTCTGCAAAATTTGGCCCTACTATCCTCAGGAATCAGGTACCACTACTACTACTACTTTCCCTGGCCTGAATTTTATGCTAAAGTTATTTTTTTCATCGAATATTTGAAAAGTGGGAAATGATAGCGTGGAGCTTTTAACTAACTCTGACGCCCTCTACAAAAGAAGGGCCATTAACCTTTTTTTTTTTTTTTTTAATGGGTGAGGACATAATTATTACTTAAAAAATTGGTTAGATATGAATTTTACAAACGTAAGAGTTAAAAATTGAAATCGTCAAAGTGTTAGACTATTTCAGAATTTTTTTTAAAAAAAGGTTGAAATCACCATTAGGTGAGGCAATTTCAGGTCCTGTCAGTGCTGAAATCGTCACCTCCTTAACGATTTCATCACATGTTTATTTTTTTATTAAAAAAATTGTATTAAAATCGCCATGTCTTGTAATGATTTCAGTATCGTCGCTCATACAATTATAAATCTTGTATCATATATACATTACATGAATTTGTTACACTTAGGTGAATATACTTGTAAAAAATTCACAAAAGAAAATCTTGGAAGCCTAATGCTAGTTTTAATAAATGATTGGTTTAAGTAGTACTTATTTTATAAGCAAGATATTGAATTTGAATTTTATTAGAATATATAGTTGAAGTATTGATAATTGTAATAGTTAGGATTAGCTAATGGTTTAGCTAATTAGTTAGTGGTTGTTAGTGGTTATGAGGAGCCTATATATAGGCTTGCTCTACTTGTAGTTACACAACTTTTTCTCATTCTCTCAATTTCATTTTGCATATTCAGTTTCTATTCTCTCTTTTCTTTCCTGGTACCATGGATTTCAACATGGTATCAGAGCCATGACATCTACCTTGAAGCTTCCGCACCTCATTTTTTTCTTTTTTTTCCGTTTCGTTTTCTTTCGTTTTCTTGCCTCCCAAACACTGTTTTCTTCAAGTTTCTTTTATTTTCTCAAAAAAAAAAAAACCACAGAAGCACTTTTCTTTCTCTTCTTTGCTTCAATTTTGTTCAGTTCATTTTCTCTTTTCCGTTCGAGTTTTCCCCTTTCTTTCTCCGTTTTTTCTGCAAAATTTCTCTTCCCCGGCGACGATCCGGATCCTCTCGCCGACACCGTGCAGCTCTGCGTCAGCCGCCGCTGCCTCATCTACCAGCTGGCGCACGCATCTATCATGCCGTGACATCCCGACGATGTGCAGGGAACCACGTGGAGCCGCACCACAGCTGTCCGTTTTGCGTCTGAATCGCATAGATGCTCGCTCGTCTCTGTTCGGCGCTGCACACCTGGGATCGTGCTACGCGTCCTGGTTCCGTTCCCCCTGCTCCACTGAGGATCTGAAAATCGTGCAGATCTGGTTTTCTTTTGCCGTTGCTGTTGCTTACTACGAGCTACGGATCGTTCAGCGGAGTTGTCGGAGTGCTCGTGGTTTTCGCTCCGATTCAGGATCTGATTTGGTTTCATCTTCTTGCTTCAGATCTGCGCCATCTTTGCTTCATCCATTACTTGCTGGCATGCTTGAGCTCGCATTGGATTCTTGAGGATCTCAGAGTGATCTGTACACTACGTTGTTGCTTCCTTCTTTTCAGTTTTGGAGGAAGTTTCCAGATCTGGTTTGGTCCGTTCATGGCTCTAGTTTTCTTGATGTTTGTTGTTGCTGTTTACTCTGATTATGACTCTGGTTCTGGTCTGCTATGTTGGTTATTGCACAATTTGATTCATCTTCTTGATTGGCTCACTTCTTGTTGATGATGCACACAAGGTGTTTGACATATTGTCTTCTCTCAATAAGGAGGTAATAATTTCTTCTTGTGGACTTCCACTAACTGAGTGTTGGATGCAGTCTGCTACTTGTTAAGCATGGTTGCTACAGAATTTGGTGCATTGTTGTTTGATTCTGATTTCTTGCAATTGTGATTTTGTTTTTGAACATGTCTGGTTTGAATAATCTGCTGTGACATTTTGTCAAGCATTGGATGATGAAATGTTGTTGGTAAATATCATGGAGATTTTTTTTGGTACTGTTGGATTCTGGTGAAGGATCTATGTGTGCTTCAGACTTTAGATAGAGACTTAAGTTTCTAGCTTTGATTCTGCTTTGTTAGCCTCGTGTGACTTTGATTCAGATCAGTGTATGACATGGCTAAGCATTGGTTCACACTCTGTTAGCCTTATGGCATTATGTTTGCTTCTGCCGAATGGGTGGTTAAGCTTTGTATATGATGGGACCATTTGCTTTTGCCATGTGTTTTGCCTGTGATGGCATTTGATCATTGTTCCTATGTTGAAACCGTTTGCAACCGGTGCCGTTGAGACGTTGGAGGAAGGTCGAAGGGGCTTCAGTGAAAGTCGAAGACAGGAAGGTCGAAGGGGCTTCAGTGAAAGTCGAAGACTTCCAGGAACTAGGAACTTCGGTGGTTGCGTCTGGTTTTCAATCATTTTCTTAGCATTGTATTGATCTTTGTTTTTCCTTTATATCGTTGTTTTCAAGCTGAAAATGTTAGTGCACATTGTCCAGCTTGCGGGGGGGTATTAGAATATATAGTTGAAGTATTGATAATTGTAATAGTTAGGATTAGCTAATGGTTTAGCTAATTAGTTAGTGGTTGTTAGTGGTTATGAGGAGCCTATATATAGGCTTGCTCTACTTGTAGTTACACAACTTTTTCTCATTCTCTCAATTTCATTTTGTATATTCAGTTTCTATTCTCTCTTTTCTTTCCTGGTACCATGGGTTTCAACAAATTTTGTAGGTCAAAAAGTTAGTGTTAAATTTTTTTTATCCTAATAGTTGTGTTAAAATTTTTTAATCCTAACAGTAGGCTAACATGTCTCCGAATAGATTAAGAAAAGTCTAGTGAATTTTAAATACCAGTAAATTTAATTAAAAAAAGTTTATTGGATAAAAAATGTTTCTTTTATATGTATGATTACTGCACACATATTTAGATATTGAATTTGAATGGGATTTTTTTTATTGAATGGGGATATTTAAATAGTAGTAAAGTAGAAAAATTTAAAAGAAAATGTACTAAATATAATTTTTGGTGTAACATGTACTCTTATATCTGTCATTGTACTGTCACCCACAGCATAAATGCGTTCCACACTCACCCATGTATTTTTGAACCTCCTTTCACACTGATGACCCTCATACTCACCTGTGTATTTCTCAACCACTTTTCATACCCACGACCCATAGCTTTCTAATAATTTGTTGCACATACATACACAAAACAAGCATAAAATTTTGACACATATATTTACAAAGGAAATACAATTTCAGTGCACAAACTTTAACAATGCAGGTGCACAAACATTAACAACATGAAAAACACATTATCTTGTAAAAACAATTTTAGTGCAAAATTTTTTAAAACAATAGTGCACAAACTTTAACAATTTAAACACACAAACATTAATAAAATGGGTGCATAAACATTAACAACATTAAAAACATATATTATCTTATGAACAATTTTAGTGCACAAACTTTAACAACATAAATGCACAAACATTAATAAGATGGGTGCACAAACATTAACAAGATAAAAAAAAAACATATTATCCTGTGTACAATTTCAATGCATACACTTCTAAAAGAACAATGCACAAACTTTAACAATGTAAGCGCACAAATATTAACAACATGATGAACATTAAAAATAAAAAACATATAGCGATGCATGATGATGATTATGTAAAAAACGAAGAACGATCAAGAGGAAGAAGAGGACTGCGTGAAGACTTGAGGAAGAAGATGATTAGAGCAAGTGAAACTTAAATTGCATTTTTCCGTTTTGGTATGAGATACACACGTTTTTTCCGTGTTTTCCGTATATTAAGGTAGTGGCAGTACAGGTGACAGATTTTGAGTGTACCCCAATTATTTTTTGTATAATTTTTAACATAAAGGTTTTCCTACATTGATGTCCAATTATATTAGTTAAACAACACATTTATGAGGGAATCTCTTAGCTCAGTTGGGCCAAAAGTTCTATAAGGCTACAAAGCACAAAGATGGGATCATATCACTAGCACAGGCAACAGGGAATCAACTTCATTTAATTAAGGCCAGCTATATGTTGATTTTGAAGTGGGGAAAATGAATGTGTGAAAACTAATGTCATGATTGGAATCTCAGTGCCATTGAAATTGAAATTACTAACATGCAAGAGTACCAAAAACAACATGGCAACTATATAGTATACTCATTCAATGAAGGAGTTGACTTAGTAGGCACTTAGTAGGCATGGCCAAACTTCCCCCTTCCTTGAATTTATGTTACATTATTACAAGGTCATAAATAATTGTGGCCATGTACCAAAAAATATAAATAATTGTGGCTTATATGTTAATTTGATGCGAGCCTTTAGATTCGTTTGGGTACATAAATTAAAAAGAGTTTATTATAAACGAAAATTCTGAAAAGTAATTTATGAATAAATTATTTTGTATTTAAAAATACAATAAAAGACATTTTTGTTTGAAGTATTGAAAAAAATATTTTTAAAAAAAAGTTAAATATTTCAACTTTTTGAAAAACACTAAAATTAAAATAAGCTGTAAAAGATATTCTTTTACCATAACCTTAATATAATCGATATATGAATGAAACCAAAAACCTATCCTAATTGGTTTATGAAGAAAAGGTCTAATTGTTTTAAGTAATAAACTGTGTGGTCATACAATTAAAAATACGACATCTAACTTTCCCAACAAAGATATCTCTAGTTATATATGCATCCTCTGCCATTTCTGCTGCAGACAAAAACGCTTCGATGTCTACTATGCAAGATATTCTTTTAGGGGTCACACAATTAGAACTTTTCTTCAGAAACCAATTAGGATATGATTTTGGTTTCATTCATGTATCGTTTATATTATGGTCATGGTAAAAGAATATCTTTTAGTGTAGACATTGAAAGAGTCAAGGCTATGACATGTTTCGCCTTTGAATTTGTTGCATAATATTCGGATGTGTTAACCTTCTGAACCACACACACTATCAAATTTATATATACTTCAGACCCTTTTTTTTTTAGGGATTGCCGCTTTGTTAGTGTCATAGACACGATATTTTTTCCTTCTTTGTTGATTTGTGCTACCAAAAAGCATGAGCCATTATTTCTCAAAGTGTTCCGTTTTATTAGTGCAAAATGGAGCGATATTAGAGAGAAAATAGTGGAATAGTCCCTATTGTAAAAAAGACTAATGTAGGTGCTATTATTGTCACAAGAGAGCAAATAATGGAAGCAATTGTCGTCGTCATCATCGTCGGTGTCACTCTCTTCTCTTTTCTTAAACATGCCAATTATCAAACGCTAAGCAATTGTGACTTATGGGATACTCGTATGGCTGTACACTTTTTTTGTGTAGTCTCTTCTTTTTTTTCATGTGTATATGGAGTATTTTATTATAGATGTATTTTGATTCGGTAGTAGGTCACGTTTATTAGAGTTCTTTAATTTGTGGATTCCATTTATTTATTTATTTAAATTGTTGCTACATTCAATCAATTAATTAATTAGAGGCAGAGGAGACAAGGAAATAGGTCCACCAAGAAATGAACCACATGCCATGCGGGGTGCATGCACATTCGACTATACTCTGAACCATACCAAAGCTAATATATTTCTTGAAAAGTAAGAGTCGTTTGTTTATTCGGGCTGCTATTAATTTTGTTTTATTGTTTCATTCACCTTCTAGTCAATTTGTCTGCCAAGACCAACGACTGAAAATTGGTGCAGATAAATTTCATTGGAGGAGGCTGCCATGCCTCAGATTTTTTATCCAACAATCAAAACAAAAATATTACGATACGGATTGTGCACAAGATATTGCCAATAGCAACCTCGAAAACAAAGCCAAATAGATAGTTAATCACATAATTAATGTTGTCCAAATTAATAAAATATATAATCTTTCAAGGTAATTGGTCAATTTGGACTGTACCTAATCAAAGTATAGACATAGTAGGCATTATCATGATGAACAGGTTTTTCAACTTGCGCTAATTCACAAAGATATTTTGTTAAGTGCCAAGTGACATTGGGCAATGGGGCAATGGGGTATAGAGAACTAGAAAGGACAAGCAAATGACAAAGTTTGGTATCATTAATTAATGGATTTATGTTTTGCTTGCATGATAAAAGAAAACGAGAGGTGAGAAAATACAGAAAAAAAATATATTTTCTCTTTAGTTGCTTAGTTGGAGAGAAAAAATGAGAAGAAAAAAAATGTAATTGTAATTAAAAGATTGTGATTTCTCACCTATCACATGGAGTAAATACTTTGCACTATTTAATTTATCAATTTTAGATAATTTTTATAATTAAATTCATCGAATTTTGTTATCATTTCATATTTAATATGACATATTGATGAATTATATAATTTAATGTGATAAATTAATATTTTTTAATATAAAAAACATTTATACCTTTATTTTATATTATTATAGAAAGATGTTTGTAAGGGTAGTGTATGAAAGTAAAAAAAAATTGATCACTCATTCTATTAGTTTTTGATGAGAGTCATGCTCAAACTTTTATTTCTTCCCTATTTTTTACCCTAAATCAAACAAAAGAAAATATCACTTTTTTCTCATTTTCTATCCACCCATTTTCTATCATACCCAGTAATGGAATAATTTGGAATAGTTCATACACAAGATACTTTGTCAAAATCATTTACCTATTAATTAACAATCAGGTGCACCAATCGTTCGAAAGGGTGAAGCTTGGATTTTGATTGTTCTTAATGATCTTAAACGTGTGATTAATGTCTGGTTATACTTTCTAAAGAATTAGGGTTGTTATGTAACCATTAATTAATAATTAATATTCTGTAGATCATCCATCAACGGTAGGTCAAATCAAAGTTAACTAGAAGGCAGTAATTTATATCCGTAACATCATTGCAACTTGCAGGTATAAATAACATTTGGCCATAAAAATAAAATTTTAAAAAAGGCTCTTGTAACACCTAGCTCAAAGAAAAGGTTCTTGTCACACGAAAGGTGATGTACAGTGGCTATATATGTTTTCCAAATGCCAAATTAATTAATTGAAATAATTAGTTACACATTAATTTCAGTTCCCTTGTCATGTTGTGTGTGTTGGGGCCACTGTGTCTGGTGATTGTGGATAGCTTTCTTCTTATCCAGTTGTGGGTTAAGAGACTCCGATCGAGGTCTCTACTTCTTTTCTTTCTTTCTTTTTCATCATAATTTTTTCTTTGCCATGTTTGCAAAGTTCTTTTCATCAAGTTGTTTGATTGCTTAAGGAAATAAATGTTTCAACTGTATGTAGGACTTCAATTGGTCTTTATAACATTTTAGGAAAGCTCGCTTCCATAGATGCCTACGGAATTCTCAATATGGAAACTAAATCTATGAGACACGTTGATTGATTGTGTAATTATTTTGTTTCACACTATATTTACTCATATTTGATCTATCATTAGATTTTATGCTAATAGAGTAAAAATTTTATTAAAATCTTATTACGAGATGAGTTGGCATAATATCTCATATAAAATAAATACATAAAACATCGCATCTAAATTTATATATATGAATTTTAATTTAGTTAAAATGCATATTTATTATACAACATACCATTGAAACCAAAGTAAATACACAAATTATAATTGTCTGGATAAATGAATCACATTGCGGCCAAATCAGCAAAACTATATAATGACATAAATACTCCTTTCCATCCACTTTATATGTTATTTTTACTTTTTTTTTATACATTTAAAAATTAATATATTTAAATATAATTATGTTTAAATATATTAATTTTTTAATGTATCTAAAAAGTGAAAATAATAGATAAAACGAATTGAATAATTTAAACTGCATGCATTATTATCGGGATAAAGTCGGTTCTTGAGCTTGTTTAGTCTTAATTAAATTTGATAAATTTATATAAATATAAATAGATAAAAAAAATATAGATATATAAGCTGCCTTGTCAAATATGGTTTCTCAAAACAATTTATTTTAATATCTTTACTAGTATTTTTTTTATCGGTGCAAACGCATGAGAAAAATAAATATCTTTAATAGTAATAAAAATTGAGTTTATTAAGTAGTTACGGTATAAAAAAATTAATTGGTTAATAACCTATTTGGTCCTAAATTTTACATTTACGACTGAATGGGTCTCTCAACTTAAAAAAGTGATAAGTTAGTTTTTGAACTATGTATGTTAGACATATTAATCTCTACCACATGTATCAAGAGAAAATAATTAGATTGTATAGTGACTACTTAGAGTAATACTATGATGTTCATGGACTACTTAGGACAACGAGTCTAAAGTTTGCAAAGTTCAGAACTACTTTATTACCATTTTAAGTTAAAGAACCAACTAAAATAAGGGTGTAGCCCAAAATTAAATTTATAAGTAGCTATGTAACTATGATTAGCATATTCAATAATAACTGGAAATAAATGAAAGATAAAAGATTTTTAAAATTAAATTGTTAAAATCAAGCCTCTTAAATATTGTTACAGAAGCACATAGAACTGATAAAGGCTACACAATAGGATAAAAGATTCAAAGGTGAAGTTGTTAGAAATTAACCCTATTTTTTCTTATTTTTCTTTCTTCTCTGTCCTTTTTTTTTCCTTCCCTTGTGTGAGTGTTAGGGAGAGAGGTTGTGATTGTTCTTTTTTTGTGGTAGACTTACTGCTTTTTCTTTTTTATTATTTAGTATTATTCTCGTATTTTTGTTTCATTTTGTGAGTGTTTATGTTTTTGTTTGTGATTTTTTTCCCCTTTATGGTTATAATTGTTTTTTTCCTTTGTGGTGTTTTCTTTCCCTTTTATGGTAATTTTCATTTTTTTTGAGATTTTGTTTATAAGGATCTTATAAATGAAAAAGTTATTCAGATTTAACTTAAAAGGAAATATAATATATTTTTCAAATTGTATCTGTTAGTATTAGTCTTCAATGTAAAAGATGACATAGTCTTTGAGAAAGAATTAGAGCTATAAATCTTTGACTAATTTAAAATGAAAAGTATATTCATATTTCATTAATGTTAAATTTAATATATTATGTTCATTTTATAAGTGTCATTTAGTTGCTTTACAAAAGAAATTCTTATTTTGGCATAAAAAAAAGTTGTCAGAAATTAATTGTATCGAATTGATGATCAATATTTTATGAATTTTTCCTTATACTGTAAACAACTATTTTTAGAGAAATAATTTGCCAAACGGTTCAGTTGTCACGTCATTCAAAAGCATGGTTACATTCGTGGATTTATTACATATATATTACTTCCAAATAATTTATATCCTATAATATGTTCTATGGAAAAAATTTATATTTGTATGAGTTTTGAACTAAAATCGCTACACCTTGTGACAATTTCAGATCTCAATTTTTTTTTAAAAGGGTCTAAAATAGTAGGGTGTGGCCATTTCAGACTCCCGGGTCTGAAATCGCCACACCCTGTAGCGATTTCAGATTTTTTTTAAATGTCTGAAATCGTCACAGGGTGTGGCGATTTCAAACAATTTTTTTAAAAAAATAAAAAAATAAAATTCTGAAATCGCCACCCAATGTAATGATTTGAGACTCAGGCTCATACAATTATAAATTTGTATTCCGGCCCATATTTTGGGATGCAAGTTATTTTACACCCATGAAAAAGTAAAGAGGTGTATATTCCTTAAATATGTGTTGCATTGATAAAAAAAATTCATTAAAATGATTGTTTGCTGTTTCACATGTTGGGTTAAAAATAAAGTACTGGATAAATAACACTTATATTAGTAAAAGATATAATCAGTACTTCTATCAAAAAATTATAACCAAATTCCTTTATTTCAAGTACATTTCATACAAAGCAAAAAATAAAAAAAGCATAATTTTTTATACGCTTGTAGAGATGAATGTAAAATTAAAGTTGAATTTATCTGCTTTAGAAATTCGGAGTTGGATGTTGGATAGCCTTTTGTGTGTAAATTAGTCTCACTGTTTTTTAGCAGTTCACTTTGGAAAATAGTTAGAAATATGAAGTGAGGAAAAATTGATATAATTTCATGTAATTATTTTTATTTAATATAAAAAAATGTGAATGATTTAAGTTATTAGTAATGTATAAAAATGAGAGATGATGCTTATTTAATAAAAGTATGATAAAAAAGAATAATTAATGTGAAATAAATTTAATAAGTGAGGCAGTATTTATGAAAGTATTAAAATAAAAAGTTTGATAAGTAAAAAAAAGTCAAAGGGAGTAATAATGATGCATTTATGTGGGATATCTAACCATGAGTAATAATTAACCTAGTTGAAGGTCAAATTAGAAGAAGAAGAAAAACGGAGCAAATTTACGTAGCCAGAATTATTGTCAAAAAAATCTGGCGGGTTGGTGTGAGTGGTTAAGTACTCTCGTCCCTTAAGTAGGTGGGAGGGGTTCGATCCCTACCCACTGTGAATGGAGCAAACCCACAGGCCAGCCGTATACCCCTTAACTGGACTTCAGAACGGCGAGGGATTAGTCTCACTTGACACGCGGGTGGGGATACCCTGGGAAACCAAAAAAAAAGAATTATTGTCAAAACTCAACTTAGAGAGTTGTTAAATATTTAAGCCAAAAAGATATGAAGTTAGGGCAAATTAAAGAAAATATCGTTAATCTATCTCACGGTTAGAAATAATAACACATGATTCTAAAGAAAAATTTGACAATAAAATACATAAGGGCTAGATTAATATCTCGGCTATATATGATGTAATAAATTTCGATCCTCGTATTGTCTTTTCCTCATAATTACATTGGAGGTCCCATAATTTTAGACTAAACAGAGTATTCTCAATTATACGGTGCCTGTATTTTATGAATGATTATGTTTTGCTGATATCATAGAAAAGATCATAGCAAATCATAGATCAATGCATACAAAGGGACCCATATTCAAGGGAGATGATGATGAGAATGGTGTGTGAGTGGAGGTGTGAAAGAGGGCTTTCTTTTACTTTATTACCTAGATATCATCATCATCTTCCATATTATTTTTAGGGTTAGTAAATCGATGACATCACGGCTTGAGCAATTTGATTAAGTGGGACCACTTTTACCTATAGCCATGGAAAAAAACAAGTTCTTATAATGGCTCTCTATTTTAGTGAAGGGTTGCAAATGAGCATACTGATAGAGAAATTAATCAACATTTAAAGTCTTTTTTTTTATTATTATTATTTCAAGAAAAATATATAAAACAAAACAAAAGGTGAGTTACACTCCTCGGAGTTTTGACATTTAAGTGGGTTTGGGAGTAAAAAATTCCAAATATATGGACTAGAATAAAAAATTATAAAAGTGTGGGATAAATTTCTGAAATCGCCACTGTGTAAGGTGATTTTAAAAAATTAAAAAAAAAGAAAAACAAAAACAGGTCTAAAATCGCCAAGAAATGTCTGAAATCGTCACAGAGGATGGCGATTTCAGACAAAATACCCACACTTTTGTAATTTTTTTTAATAGAACACATTATAGGATTATAAATTTATTAAGGTCATAGATATGTAAAAAATTCACACTCCTCGTCATCGTCCTCTCCCTCTTCCACCCCAACCTTGTTCCACCCTCCATGCCCCTCCTCGCATTCCTCACCCTCTCCCCCCCAACTCTCCCCTCCTATTCGTCCCCTCCCACCACGCCCACGTCGTCGCCAAAACCCTAATTGGCGACCAAATCCGCCCCAAATCCATACTCATCTTCGATTCCATCAGCTTGTCCAACTACTGCGGCTGCCTGCCGTCCGACGAGACGGCCGCCCCGAATCCGTACTCATCTTTGATTGGTCGAGAAGAACTTTTCAGATCTGTGAGACGTGGTGCTTCGCGATGCTGGGAGTGATCGAGGTCGACGTTCGATGGTCATAGGTTGTTGAGGTCGCACTAGGGGAGGCGGTGCCACCATCCGCTGACGAATATGACAACCTATTTCAAGCTTAAGTTTGAGATTTGGTTTCTGAAGGGAGAAGATTGAAATGGGGGTTAGAAATTTTGGTTGGAGAATGGAGAAAAGAGGGAGTTAGGAATAGGGTTAGAGAAGATAAATGGGGCAAAATTAACGCCCACCTAAGCGGGAACCATCCCCAACCAATGGTAGGGAATAAAAACAAACAATTTTTTTTCAAGAACTAAATCATAAAAAAAAATTTTAGAGGGATCAAACACAAATTTTTTGATTTTACAGGGACTAAAAATATATTTAAGTCTTTTTTATTTCTACTAACCCAAAATCGATTATAATAGATTACACCACAAAAACCACATTTTAATCTCAATTATTACTATTGTTAGAGTCGCTAAAATTCGCAATACGATCAAAAGTGAATTTTACTAAAAGTGAGCATCGAAAAAGAATACTGGCGACGCAAATATTGAAGGTTTTGGCAACATGAAAGTTGCCAAGGCTTACAATAAATTAGTCACGATAGAAGACTTGGTGCAACGATAATCAGTTGGCGACAGAAATCAATGAGCTACTTGTATGTAAGTCACTAGTTAGTCGCAGGATGGTGTCGAAACAACTATTTGGCAACTAAGAAATAAGAAGGTAAAATTAGACTGTCGTGAAAGAGAGAACTCAACTAAGAGTAACAATGGTCGCATTAAGATAATGGTCCTACACAAGGCAGACATTGCGACGTAATCTAAGACTTTGTGAAAAAAACATAATGCAATTCAAAGATAGTCTTTTGGAGGGAACGGTTAACAATTTTAAATAAGAGAGATAACCTCCCATTTGATGTGTCACACGAAGGGGAGTAACTTCCCACTTTAGGGATGTAGCACACGTGCTAAGGGACGTGTGAGGAAAACCGCTACATGTCCGTGTCACAATGCATGCGTAACCGGCCCGAATTTCACGAGCCACGATGGGTTAAATGGTAACTGTCACCGAGACGGGGAAAGACAGTTAAAAGCCCTGAAATTCTATAAATAGAGGATTCCTGGAACAAACTCGAGGTGGTTCATTGATTTCCAAAACGCTCACATAAGTCCCCAGTCGACAATCAGCATTGCACAGAAACACCAATGCAAATCACCTCTCCTTTTCTTTTGCTACATTTATTTCCTACTTTCATAGGAGTAGTTCGTAGCCATAGCTTTCTCTTCTTCTCTTTCTTTCTGCTACTTACACTTTAATCCTTTGCTTTTACAAGGATATTGTAATCGGAAATCACTATTCGGTGATCATCAATAAAGTTATAATTCCAGTTTCAATTCCCATTTTTCTTAATTGCAAATTCGCGTCCTTGCTCTTTACCTAGAACATCGTAATCGCTTGTCTCATCTTAAAATAATCTTTTACATTTATGCCAAATAATTCCCCAGAATTATTTTGTGTGAAACAATTATGTTACCTAAACAAAATACTACAATCTTCGTTATTGCTCCAAAATCATGCAATATAGTTTCTCATCTTAATTAGATATTCGCAGGAATGCAGTGGGAAAAAAGTCTCATACATGACAAAGAGGGGCAATAAGACAAAGACAAGATAGTTTGGCATGAGGTTATTTTCGGAGTTCTCCTTGGTCTCTTACACATGGCCTTCGTCACCGGTCAATCATAGTAGATATGCATTCCCATCCATTTTGTTTTTGTCACCAACAAAAAACAGGATATAAAGTGGTATGTCAATTAATTGTACTTTAGAAAAAAGATGTAGGTTGAAGGTTAATTAACCTATAAAACGGTCTTTTAATCGCAACGCTAGCTACTCGATTGGTCACAAGTCACAACTATATTTAAAATTATGATTGGTATTAAAGATAAGATAAGAGAGAAAGATATAAATACAGAGAAATTTTTGTCAATTTTATGTGCTTCAAGACAAAAAATTTTTTTGTCTCAACTTTAATGAAACACAAAAAATATAAGAATTTCCTATTATTTATCTCTATTTTTCGATGTCGTTCCTAATATCAAACTCACCCCTTGACTAACGTGGATGGCGGCTTTTGATGTCAATTTGAATGCGGTTTACAGTCACACGGACGAAACTTTTTTTATTTTTTAATTTTTCCTCTAAACAGGAGAGAGGGGTTCTCTCTTGTCGCCTAATTGAAGATGTGATACTTTTGCTAGTATAATTATTGGTGTGGGGAACCTCCCTTTTTCGTGTAACCAGTAGCTAATTTAATTAGTTGGGAGAAGAAAAATGTGAACTGATTTGTGATGTAACCCTCAGTCCCCCACGACGGTTTTTTAGTTAAGATTTGCTTCATCACTAACATGCCTTTGTTGCCTGCCTCACACACCCATTTTGACCCTTGCCTTTGGTAATTGCTAATTACTAATTTAACCCCTCTTTTGGCGTGCTAGAGTAAATTTTGCTAACAATTACTGTAAGACAATCGTTTGGTAAGTATCTTGAGATAAGAAATATGAAGACACAGAATAATAAAGATGCATTCTTTCATTTTAAGACTATAGAAATTAACTATAAAATTATCCTTAAATATGTCTTGTGTATTTCTTTTTTTTAAATATATAAAAATTAATTAAAAATTTATTTTAAGATAAAAATAATTTTACATTTTATATTTTCATCTTCTTCTCTAAACACATTTTTATCTCTATTATTTTTGTATCTTTCGTCTCAAAACATTTACCATTTATTACTTTAAGAAAACTTGTTAAAAAAATTCAAAATTAGAGATTTATATTATAAAAATCAAACTTATATCTTCTTAATAAGATTAAATATTTTATAAACTTAACACTTATTGATTTATCGCATTTAACTAATTAATGCGTTAACACCTCAATCAAAACCCATTTAATTATTTCTTTCATTGACCAAATTTATTTCTCCAATTTTGCTATGTAATCCCCAAATCAAGGGAAGAAATGACGGTGCATTGGATCGACATGGGCGTTGGTTTGAAAAAAAACACAAGAAAGTAAAAAAAATCATACTGTATGGTTAAATTCAATGACTAAGGAGGTGCTTTAGGTCAAATCAAACCCACTCGTTGAACCAAATTAAAGTGTAAAGATTAAACTTTTTGGCTTTTCTTTATTATCAATTGAAAACTATGTTAGACCATAAACATCTGTCACGTATATAATCCACATATACTTCTGATGCAACTATAAATTATCCGATGTAATGTAAGCAGAGTAGGTAAGAAGTATATGAGCACAGATAACACGGGCTCAATTAATGGAAGGTGATTACCTGTTCCCATTTGTTTTGTAACTGGGTAACGTTATTTTGATATTAACTTTAGTATAGTTATCCAATCACTTCTTTTACAAATATTATAAACTTCTCATTTACATCAATTAATTTAATGTGAATGTGAATTTTATGATATCTGTGAAAAAAATAATTAAAAGATTACACCAAATTTAATATTAAAGCAATATTTTCCTTAATTTGTCATACTGCCAATGGGTGATATAAATTAAGTTGACTGACTTATTCGATCTTTCGTAATATTTGAACATGGCTTAAGTTTAATTTATTGGATTCTCCTATCAAAGAATGAGCTATTATAAGTATTTATATTGATATAAAAGCTCGAGGAGAGGGATATTTTTCTTCAAGAAAATAAAAGGACAATAAGACCCTTTTCCTATGGTTTGAAAGGAAAGAGATGAAAGGGGGAGGGAATGTTGTAGCGTACTACGTAGGCAGTGATGTGTTGGACGGTTCATAGGGAATTACATGGAAGATTCTTTGCCGCGTGTCGACCCATATCACCCCACTACCACAACCCCCCTTACACGTCAAGCCACGCGTCACTGTTCAGCCCTTTTTTATTTTACTTCAATAATAAATTATATAAAATATAGTAAACTAAATTTATTTATAAATAATAAATAAATAAATAAATAAATGAAAATAGTTGCTCCAGTCTACGTGTCGAGAATGGACCTTAGAGGAATCTACACGTGTCACAAAGTTGCCTTCTTTCTTAATTTCTTCTCCAAGGGTCGTTCTTATCTCTTCACTAACTATATATTTTATTCAAAATCTTAGTGATTCAAATATATTTTAAATTTCAAAATATAATACTTTTCGTGCAGAAATATATGATAGAGTAGAGTTATAGGCGTAATAAAGTGCAACAAACAGCAAGGGCAGAGAGGGGAATCAGAATAATAACAAGGGCAAAGTGGGCATTGAAGCAGCAACCACAACCAACAAACAACAGCAAGCCATTTAGAAAGGGAAAGCAGTTAAGGAGAAGGGACGCGTGGCACCGGATCCGCAAGAGCCGGGCCAACGCAGAAGCAAGAGAGAGAGGAGACGTAGCTCATATTGGGATGCTTACCTCTTAGGGAAAGGCATGAGTGTAATAAGTCAATTCTTCTTCTTCTCTAAAACTTTCTCTACTCATCATCCCTTTAGTACTGACTTGCGTCTCTGCAGGTAGGTGGCACGGAACCCTGCGACGACAGGAGCGCAACCGCACGCCATGGTCCTTTATCCCTACCGGGTGAGCTCGTCGGGGAGGCCACGGGGGTTGGTGATCGAGACACGTGATCTCTCTATGCTGGTGGTGTATTGCTCTGTTTCGCGCTGGACCGTTGAGACTCGAGCGTTCAAAATTCTTTTGACTTTCTATTGTCTCTGTTTCATAGTTATAATTTTCTTTGGGCCGGAAAACTTAGTGTAACCCATTGGACCGTGTGGGAATCGTTTCGTTACAAACTTCGTTACATAAAGTAGCATACATAATATATACAGCCGCTGTAAACACTCATTGAAAAGCATATAATTAATTAGAATATTTAGTACACTGATCTATATAGCAAACAAGCCTGTAAAAAAGCCGGATTATTCTTTTCGCTTTTTTATATTGTTTTAGGAAACTCTTAATTCATTATTTGGATAAGCACTTGATTCTCAGGTCAGATTAATCATGATTTAGTAAAATTACAAAAACTGTGTAATTACAAAAAAGAGAGAGAGACCAAAAGAAGGGAGGGGGGCGTGGAAAGAAAGGTCAAAACAAGAAATTAAAGTAGGACATGCATTAAAACGTGGCATATAATTTTGGCGAAAATGGGAAATGCGAAAAGGAAAATAAAGAAAAGAGGGAAACACGGAAGAGGTAAGGAGTGACGTGTAGAACACAGCCATTTTCCACGATAAACGTGTGACGGTGGCACGTGAGTGATAAAGCAGAGTGGAGAGTGGAGTCGGTCTAAAACAATAAAGGTAAAAAGAAAAACAACCGCAAAATGTAATAAAGTAAAAATATTAATATAGGGGAAAAAATTTAGAGTAAACGACCAAAATTGATTGGAGATGTTTATTTCAAGATAATTAGCAAAATAAAAATAAAATAGTAAACACAAAAAATAAATTTTTTTTTATTTTCACTGACCGAACAAAAAAAATATAAGAAAGAAAAATAAAAATAAAAATTTAACATATTATTAATGATGAGTAACAATAATGTGTTGTGGCAAGTCTCAAAGCGCGTTGTGGTGAGTATTATGATTTATTGTGAGAGAAGTAATAACGTGTTTATAAATTTTTTATATGTACAAATAACACAATTATTTTTTTTTAATCAAATTACACTTAAAAAAAATCCAAATCTACTTAACAATGTTAACATTTGTAAAAGGAAAAAACTGGGACTACACTTTTTTAAATTTAGTTATAAAAATGTACTTACATTAGTGGATAGTAGTAATGTAGTTGTATCCTGTCAACCATTCACTGAAAAGTGATTAGGTAAAAATAATTGAATAATATTATATTTTAACATATTTATTTCAACAAGAGCTTCATAATAATAAAAAATTTTACTATTTAAATATAAAAATGTTAATATCATATTAAAAATTATTTTTTAAAAAAACTTAAAACAATTAGATAAAAACAATTGTTAGTGCCAACCAGCATGTCTATAGTCTACAATTCAAAAATAAAAAATTAATGAAAATCAGATACCGTGATTAGTTATCAGGAGCTAGCTTATTAGTGTTAGTGTAATGTCTTTCCCCATGACTGCTAATTTATAAACTAACATTTATGTAAGTTCATCTTATCACTTTCACTTTACTAATTTTATGAAGTCATACCACACACTGGTCAAATATTGCTAAGAATAAACCCCGGAAATCTAATAGTAATACTATTTTTTTTTTCTTTTACATCAGAATCTGAACTCTTAAACACTAAGAAACATAACTAATTAAACAAGTTATACAACATTTTCCTAACGATCTCAAGGCATTCCTTCATAAGGAAACATTTCAAATTTGCACCAATCAACACTTGACTCTGACCTTGATTTTTTTTTCTTTGACAATTCATAACTCCAGTCAGGTTCAACGAGGAAAAACTATTAAAATTGGTCTAGGGAGAAATATAGATAATGTACATAAAATTTTAAATTTAAATCTCATAGTAAATAATATAATTTTTAAAGTAAAATAAAAAACTAAGAGGAAATACCACATTTAGAATGAGCACATTAATCACTTCCAATTTTATTTTATTTTTTTATCATCCTTGTTTTAGACCCTTCAACAAATTGCCAAATCAAACAATGTTCCCAATTAGCGACACTAACCTGTTCAATTTACGGCAAATATCCTTTTTTGCCAAATGCTTTTTACCTACACGGCCACTAACCAAAAGCCCCCTCTGATTTCGTTTCCCATTGGCAGAATCTACCGCATAATTGGAGGTTCAAAATCAAGAGATCGTAGCCGTGAAAAACAATCAATCTCAACCGTTAGATCAAAATTGCCGGGGCCCACACCGTGTTAAAAAACAAAGGTACCACGGAACCGCCCGTAGAATAATATTATTTCTTATTAAGGGTGGCTGACCTACTCTTCCTATTTTCGAGAACCAATACAACTTTGCTTTCACGGTCACCAACGACGGCTGGACACGTGTGTATCGCGACAAAACCCAAATCATAACCCGCCCCACATAAGCCGGCTGCTGCGGGACCCACCCTTGTTGGGAGCTTACATTTGCCTTCACCAGTCGTCACCACCACCGCCCACTCAGCACAAGTTGTGAAATTTCTCTTTTCAATTTAAATAATTTAAAGAAATAAAAATTACGGTAGAAAAAAAGAACTTTAAAAAAATTTAAAAAATAGAAAGAGATAAAGCAAAGGGAAATTAATTTCATAATAATAATTTTATTTTATTTCTCACCATTTCTTCATATATATAAACATTTCACCTATTTCAAAAGAGTACATTGTCATTTGTCTTTTTTCTTCTTCTTTTTTTCCCCTCCCTCCCCCGTTCTTTCACTAAGCCCCAGCTATATTTACATCCTCCTCAATCCCCCCCCTCCCCCAAAACTCAGGTATAATTACCTCTAGAAAACCAAACCTATAGTATTTCCTTATAAGCTGAAATTTACTACAACACCCTGCAGCACCATTAACTATTTCACAGGTGTATCTTATTTTTTTTCCTTCTAACTTTCTCACCCTTTTTCAACATTGTATTGGATTTTTCCATATTTACAACACATGACACTAGAAACCACTGAGAACAGTCGAGAACACTTCCAACACCAGGCCCCTTTTTGCAAAAAAAGGCATGGTAAGTACTGGGAGTGATGAAAACTAGATTATATCAGAGGGGCATTATAGCAAATAACCTAAAAAATACCCAAACTACAATATTCTAGTATTCTATGATTAGTCCTCCTCCCATTGGGGCTCGGTGGGGAATTCCCTTTCTCCTCTTGGCCGTTCTGTAATTAACAGAAGTTGGGGGCGGTGTGGATGGTGTGAAGCTCTGGCTGTTACTGTTCTTGTGGCGGCCATGGCTGCTGCTGCTGCTGTTGCTGTATGAATCCTCAGAGTCTGATGCCATTGCTATTGACTGCTGCTGCTTCTTCTGGAAATTCCTAGATGTGCCAACAATCTGTGCCAATTCATAAAAGTCAAGTCACATTGATTAATTATATGAACCAAACCAAAAAAAAAAAATGACAATCAAAATACACACAAACTGCAATACCATGTTGTTGCTTTAAGACAAATAGTAGTTTATGGCTTTATGGCTTAGACAAAAATTAAAGTCAAATGTTCAAAATCACACAATTTCAAAGACGGAGTAGTTAGCTTAATTAATGCCTATGAAGAAACTAAGGTAAAAAGTTCCAAGAGCCCCGTGAATCACAGGGCATCCCATTTTGAATGTCTAGTATTAGAGAAAGAAGAAGAATAAGAAGGAGAAAAGTGAAGACATTTAAGCTAAAAAAGTTTGTTCTATGGTATTAGCTTGTTGAAAAGAAAGCAAGTGAAAGAGCATTGGTGTTACCTTGCAACCAAGAGAGCAGAAGCGGTAAGAATCGAGGAGGCTGCGCTCGCAGACTTCGCAGGTGTTGGTGACGCCTTTGCCAGGCCTTGGCTGAGGCCTCTCGTTGAGGAAGACCACCCTTGCGCTGTTGATAATGTAGGTCTGGACACCAGTGATGTCCAGCACCTTCTGGATCTCATTCACCCTTATCACATCATGGTACGAAGACCTCCTAATCTGTGAAGGGAATGGTTCCACAGCATTCAAGGAAGGAGTTGGTAAATGCAGGACAGCAACAGTTAATGAATTCAAAGTGGGTAATTTTGAAAACAAGGCGGAGAGCTTTCATGTGTTGTTACCTGTATGGCGCGGTGATCCTTGTGGTAGTTGAGGCAGAGGGAGCAGAGAGCACCGTTCATACAGTCCAAGCAATACATGTTGCACTCGCTCTTGTGAGAATCGGCGTGTACCTTGCATTGAACAAAGAAGCTCTCTTTCAGCAGAGGCTTCAGCCACGGCGGCCACCTATTGTCCTCATCTTCAGGGCCTCCACCACCCTAATCGATCAATCGATCAATCAATCAATCAAATTAGACGCATGAATTAGAAAGAAGAAACAAAAAACAACAGACATACAGAATAAATCATAAGTTAGTAAAATGGGTTACCATGATTCTCCTGTTCTTGGGCTTGATGTCCCGGACACTGGAGTCTTGATTTTCAATCGCCAGCTTGAACAAGTATTTGGACACCCCTTTTTTCTGTGTGTGTATAGTGAGAATGTTGTAGAGTTTTTTTTCTTCTTCTTTGGAGAGTAGAGAAGAGAGGAATATTTTTACAAGTGAAGAAGACAAGTAAGGAAGTAGGGAAGAGGAGCAGTGGGGGGCAAATGAGGGAGGGAATGGGTTCTTGTAGGACTTGGAGGCGGTAGAGAGGGCATTTTTGAGAAGAAGAAAAAGACAGCGTGAGGGGGGTAAGGGTCGTTCTTATCCGCACAAAGTCTTCCTCCGAACCTAAGCTCTCCCGAACCTAGATACGTTGGGCTTAAGGAACCCACCTCCTTCTTTCCTTTTTTTCTCCTTGATATTATTTTTAAATTTTTAAATTCCTCCCCTCTTAATTAAAATAACAAAAATGTTATTTGTACCTCACAAGTATGATGTAGATGTCAACTTGTCTCTCTTTCATATCATAAGGTTCACACTCACATGCATTCCCATCATATATATATATATACACACACGAGAAAATTTAGTATCTATACCATGTTTACTTAGTGTATAAATAACACTGCCCTTAAAATAATTAGCATCTCATTTTCACGTTGCCTCTCTTTGATCTTATTGCTCCTTTTTTTAATTTAATCTCTGTTCTCTTGTGCATTACTACTACTGATTAACGCATTGTTTTTCCCAAATGATTTCATTCTGACGTGGCTTTGGGCGTTCTGGCCATGCCTATTTTCGTCGTCTTGTATTAAACTATTGCTAATAAACAGCATTGGCATCTATGTAGTAAAAACATCTGATGTTTATTTTAAGGGCTGCTTATGCAATTGTCCTAATCCAACTTGTATTGGTAATTAATATGATAATCTATAAATTTGTTGACCCCGAATGTATTTGCTATATTGGGTCGTGTACATACTATAAGTATGCAAGCCCGGAAGCCTTTTCTGGCTATACCCGTCACAATTCTTTGTTTGTCAATTGTCAATGTGAAAGTGTTGATGAAATTAGTCAAGCCCTCAATCAAGCATGAACCCTGTTTTGGCTAGAGGATGTTTGATTAAAATCCACATTGTAGCGAATACTAAGGTGAGAAGTTATGTGATGTTTTGAAGCAACTCCATGAATTAATTAATAATGTGGAACCTAATAAATAGTAGGAAATGGAACCATCAGGTTGGCCTTAATCATGTGGGTTAGGTCTTGGTTGGCCATCCCTAATTAGAATCTTTAACTGAACCAATTATATGACTGACAATTATGACTTATGTAAACAATTGTTGCTTCAAAAAATAATTTAGAAAATAGTATTGTTATATATATATATATATATATATTTAGTTTCTCTTATGTGATGATTAGTGCATTTTTAATCCTGGCAGCAACCTGCTCACCCTTTAAACTAAGAACCACTCTCTCTTCTTCATTCTTTTTCTTCCCGAGGGATTTGATGTCTCTCTTGTTGAGTTGTGGAGCATCGAAACTCATCTGTCACGTCGTTTCTTCACCACTGATCATCGTTTTCACATTAGATATGGCCCTTCACGTCTCTGCAATGTCCTTTCCTTGTATTGTTATCAACCATGTAGGTGTGCGATCACTACATTGAACTTCTGGACTGTGGAATCAATGCAATTGTGTTACCAGGGCACTATGGCACTGGGCACGTGCCTTCCACGTAGGCATTCAGTGATGTGGTGCTGCTAGAGCACCACAAGTTTTTTTTAGTGATGTTGTGCTTTTTTGTTGTTTTCAGTATCAATTAGGTGTCATTCGAGTTTTTACATAGTCCGTTAATAACGAGAATCATTATTCGATAATTCTTGATGAGTGGCGTTTTATCACGACAAATGTTTGCTATTAATTTATTAACAAAAATATATTTTATGCATGATTTTAGCAACTGTCAATGAGCGTTTATAATTAGATTGTGAAAAATTATATCTTTATATATAATATTTATGAACTTTATTTAGAAATCATGAAACTTATTTAGAAAGATACGGTGCTGTTATCTTTTAATTGCATAAGATTGATCATGATGCATATGCTTGAATTGTTGATATTTTATAACATCAGATGATTATATTTATGAGCTATAAGATCACGATGTTTTAGAAAAGTTTTAAGGGAGTTTATCTAGGATAGAACTTTAAGTCAGAGACAATTTACATTAACCCTTGGTATATCATTGTAAATTAATTCAGCTATTGAGACCATATGGACTCAGATAGTCAGTTCAGATCAAATCAATTGTCAATACAATACTGGGCAGGGCTAGGACAATCAATTTAATTAACCAAGGCCATAGTGTTCTGGATCTGTCTATCTAGATATCTCACAACACCAGTTAACTAGATCAATGGTAAAGGATCAATACCTTGACACAATGACACGAGTTCAGTATACTTGGTAAGTCAAGTCCCCAAATTTAACGTATTCCCAACCTCAGTTACCCAGCACAGTTCCTACAGTCAAAAGGTAGTTTAGCAACAATAACTATCATAAATACGTTAGTCTAGTTTACAGTTCCAAGATATTTAGTCAGTACAACAATAACCATAAATGAACCCAATAGTTAGTCCAATGCAGTAGCACCCCCTGTCCTGAGGTCATGACAGTTAACTCAGCATGTATCTAGTAAACCATTAGTGGTCATCCAAAAGCTCGTAGTCAACCTTTACAAGGTAGTTAGCTAGCACAATAGAACTTACCAGGACCCCCTATCAATTAGATAGTACAGAGGTAGCGTCTAGTCAATTATAGTCGTAGGACAGTTAACCAGCCAAGTCACGTCAGTTACGTAATAGTTAGTCAGTGCATCGTCCTAGTATAGCTAATGACCGTGGGGAAGTAGTAACTGCATGGTTAGATGGTGTAACCATACTAGAGTACTAAATCAGTATAGGCATAACCATAGAATCAGAGGTCAGACTAGCCAGTTGCTGTAGTCAGTAAAGCCAAGTCATTCAGTTAGTAACAATAAGGTAGAGTCATCGTAGGAACCATCAATCAATATAGTCATCCTGAGTTAGTTAGTCACCATAAGATCCTAGCTAGCATAGCCATAAAAGATAGTGGTGGAGGTTAAAGTATCCAGTCCACGCACAAGTAGTTAAACTAGCATAAGGTGCCAGACTAGCTAGCCAGTGTGACCGGCCAAGGTATTCAGCCCAGTGAATCAATTAGAGTAACCAGAAACTGTCTGTCACTCGTCAGCTGGTTAGTGATAAGTAACGCAAGTCGCAATCCTCAATCTTGTCAGGTTATTCAATTATAGTAGTTCAAATAAGTAAGCAACCCAGTAACAGAATTAGACCTAATAATTAATATAACTAGTAACTCCTCAGCATGACACGTACAGACGTTAGGATAATCAATACAGTGACCTAAATAACTCAGGTAGCTCAAGCCTTCAGTAGATCCAGTAACCCTTACAACCAGTAACTCAGATAGAATAATGGATACTCGAATTAATGGTAGAACAGGATCACGTCAAATAAATAGAACCTAGATAGTTGCTCATGTAGTTTGTGTGTAATGTGTTATGGTTGTGACCTAATACAAACTAGATAGGCAGGTTGTCCTAGTACACCATAAGACCTTACATCTATTTTCCCTGTTGGCACAAGTTCAACGTACTCGATGAGTTCCAGATATGGGTTCATCATACCCATAATTTCTCAGTATACTTTATGGGTTCAACGTATCCAATACCGCAATGATTTGTTTTGGCGAAGTAAGGTTGGACTTGTTCCTCCTTGATCGAGGTTAGGACTTTTGTCTCCTCGACCCCTCAGTTGGAGGCAGACATTTTCAGTGTCAGTAGTCTACGTGACATCTCTGTTTAGTTATTGGTGGTCCGGGTGACATCGTCGTTCACCTAGGCAGGTTGTCTAGATACACTGTAAGACCTAATATACAACTCAGAAAACTCACCAGGGATATTATTATCTATAACATGCCACCAGTTTTTTTATAGTTATTTTGATTGTCGTATTTCCATTTATCTCAGTATGCTTTCAGACTGTATATGTCGTGTTAGTATTCTATATGTATACATATATTATTTATCTATTATTTTATTGTTAAATATGTTTCAGTATATGCTATATGATTGGTACCGTGGTTCCCACCACTGAGTGGTAAACTCACCCATCATCTATTTGTTTCAGACATGTGAAGATCATGGAGTTAATCCTTTAGTATAGTGGCAATACCAGTCTCCGACTTAATGATAAGTTCTGCTTTGTAGAAGAGAAATCAATGTGTCAGTTAGTAGTTACTCTAGTGAGTCATAGACATGGTCTTCAGACATTATACTTAATTAGATAACATATTTTCAGTTATGCATGTACATGCAATTTTCATATTTTGAGTTATAATAAGAAATAGTTTAAAATAAAGTTAATAAAATTATATTATTTTTCATGAGCAGTAATTTCAATCACAATACCGAGTTTGGGGTGTGAGAACTACTTCGCAGAAAGATGGAGATTTTGGCAATATCAATGTGTGAACAAAATTGAAGTTGAAAGTTGAAGGCATTAGAAGAGTTTGCCCGAAGCTCCACTATGGTAAAATCTGAAATATTCCCAAGTGCCTATTGCTAATGTCAATATTATTTCATTGGAAGAAATGACATTGCATGGGGTACAAATATGTGAGAATCGATAAAACATGAAAAGTGTACAAGGGAATTCACTTGATTCTACAAGGCAAAAAATGTGAGAAGAACATTTGCTATTTGAAAGATCACTCCACGAGGGGAAATACTTGAAGATAATGAAATAAAGATGAAGAAGAAGACCCAAAAGCGAGTCCAATTTTTAGGAGGCTGAGGTATTTGGGGACTTAGCTCAAGGAAGGATTTGTTGTGTGTGTGAGTCAAGTCTCACATTGGTTTGTTTAACAAAGGAGGGGAGATACTCCTAGTATAAATAGAGGCTTAGTATTTGATTGTTATACACTACCTAAGAATCTATACACTAGAGAGAGTGTGTAATTGGGCTATTGGGTGGTGAGTTTAGTGGAATGTTTTACAACTTTGGTTGATTAAAAGTTGTAATCAAATATTTTCATAATAGAATTATTTTTTTCCTTCTAAGAATGGTAGAAGTAAGTTAAGGTGAGCAAACCACGTTAAATTTGTTGTGTTTTTTTTATTGTGCTTTATTTATTTTCTTTTTATGTCCCTTTGGTAGGTTATTTCCGTTGCCCAACACAAAGAACACTTCGAAATTGATAGAAAGGAAACAAGCAACGCCGCTTTATTTGTCCAACGGCCAACAAACCCACATGAAAAGATTGGCAAATCACTGCAGTAACAACTAGAAATCAAACTGTGGAAAGACAATGGCAAAATCCTATTTAACATAGGCTGATGCTACTGAAGAACAAGAAGAAGAGAACAATAACAAATGCACATCACTCAATCATCATCACAAAATCCATAGCAGTTTATACACCTATATATTGCCTTCTTCATACCCAATTCTACTCAGACTTGTCCTTCATCTTAGTTTTATCTTAGATTAGTTTGTTAGTATTTGTGAGAGCTTTAGAAGTTATTGAAAAAATTACTCTTGCGGAGCTTGGAGAGGTTAAAGAAAATACTGCTCTTTTCGTAATTTTTGCAATTGATTAGTGAAAAATCGCATGTCAACTAATAACAACAATTAAAGAAAAATTATTCCCTCTATAATGTATAATCTATTAAATTATTTATATCTAAATGAATTACCTATAAGAAGACCATAAAACTGATCAGGCGATACATCTTAAAATTAAAATCTTAAGACATTAGGTATATTACATATCTTTTCAAATATATATTTTTTACTTAGTCTAAACTTAGGTAGTGGAAGACTTCATATATGCTGACTTAAAACCACAACTAATAACACATTACAACTCCTAATTATAATTTCAAGAAATATTTCCCCTAAAATCCATCTACTATCTATAATAAAAGTATAACTAAGCTAAATCTAAGTGTCACGTGACAACTCTTAATTATAATTAAAAAAGAAATTATTGTCCATGACTAAATGGACTAAATGTCACATGACAAATCTCAAGAAGGTGTTGTGAAATGCATCGAGTGTGAATTAGTGAGAGACACAATAAACAACACTTTAATAATAAAAAGAGAAAATGTCATGTCGCTTATACAAATAAAAGAGAGCCTAATATAATTTTAATAAACCTCACGAGAGATTAAATTAATGTAATTTACCCTAATGAATTTGACTCGACGGGTGGGTCTTGCAGTCAAGCTCCCTTCTGCCTTTGCACTCGAGGGCCAATCTCCGTCTGGCCCGAGGAAACCTTTGCACGCCTCCGTTACCTTTTGGGAGGCCTACGCGCCATAGAAACTGTCTACCTGAGACTGTCCCTTGGCCCGTAGGTCCTGGCACAAGGTTAGAATTCTAGCTCATTAAATTAATGTAATTTACCCTAATGAATTTGACTTAGGCAATTTTTTAGAGCTCTATGTATACATGGATGAAGAAAGAAAACGATGCCACGAGTAACAAGCACAAGCAATTTCCCTAACTTTTGGCATCGGTTGCAAGAGAATTCATGAGGCAGCGGAACCCATTTCAGATTGCTAAAAGACTTAATGCCAAGTCAAGCAAATCCCCTATCCCATGTCATGCTTCAACAATTGCAAGGAAACTTGTCAACAAATTGAGGCAAATTTCCAAGAGAACTCGCCCTAATAAGGAGATCCCATATCGTTCCCCAACCATCATGCTAATCAAAATTGGCACATAATTTGATGAGACTCTAACCATATCTTTAATCAACTGCTTTTCTCCTTCGTTACTTTAATATTTTTGTTTTGGGAATCGTATCTTTGATACGATTAATCAGTGGATAAGTACTCACTCCACTCTTTTCATATAAGCCCTTCATAGAGAGTACTTTAGGTGGACATTACATTATATTTTTATATTCATATAATTGTGGTGTTACGTTGGATGGAGTGGGAAAGATATTTGTATAGTATTATGCTTTGAAGAAAGGTGTGGACCATGCCCAATTGCACATAATTTCCCTGTCTGCTTACATGAACTTGAGAATGGACACACTGAAACAGGACGTGTATATATAATAATATTATAATAGTAATAAAAGGGAGTTATGGAGTATGACTTCGTTGCCATTAAACGCATTTAATACATGTACATGAATTTTCATTCTTTAACTTGCATTAAAATATATACGCGTGACAACTCCAAAACCCCCTATTTCACTAAGCTAGAGGCTTGCAAAAATATCAGAATTCCCAAAATTTTATTGCTTATCATTGAAGGAAAATAGTGTCCATTTTTTTGTCCATTTCCAACACCCTTTCTTTTGTTATCATAGTTTCGCTGGCTATCTTAAGGTGTGTAACTTTGATTTTTTTTTTTTTACACAATTAGGATATTTATCATTGTAAGTCTGATGATTAATATTTTTATAAGCACTTCTATGAGTGAGACAATTGACTTAATGATTTAATATTGCTCTAAACCTAAAGTTAGGGATTAAACCTCTAACATTTGAATAAGGGACGATGAACTCCTTCCACTCAACTACAATTATGAGTTAACTTTTTTTTTTTAAGTGGGCATGATTGGTCGTTTTAAATTGTTTAATTACCCTGAGGGTGACTTGTGCCAATCAATAGTTTCTTTTGTGGATTTATTCGATTCATTAAAGTGCAAAAAAGAGACTGGGAGGTTGAGAAGTATAGCTCAGATCTTTTCTTGAACAGAAATTTTGTAGTTGTTTCATCTTCATATAAATAAATGAAGGAGCACCATTATTCAACAAGAGCACAGTCTTCGTTGAATTGGCACTATAGAAGTTGTAGAAGGTCGGCTAATTAGCTACTAGTATGGTGGGAGGGTAGGATAGCTGTTTTCTTATATGCTATATTTATTCCTTATAGTAATAATGCATATACAAATGTTTTCAAAGCTAGGCTGCATCACTTGTAATTTTGTAACATTTCTCATTCTCTCAATTTCATTCTAGCAAATTCAGTTTCTATTCTCTCTTTTCTCTCCCGATACCATGGATTTCAACAAGTACTTCGAGGATAAAAAATGAGAAAAATGTTTTACATTCTTCTTTTGTTAAATTTCAAAGACGAATAGTGATTAGTAACATGATGGAAATGATGGTGAAATTCGTCATTTGAGCTTTTTAATTTTTTTATTAATTATACTTTTAAGTGTGTTCTTTGATATTAAAGGAAACATTTTTTATTGAATAAAAATGTTACATTGTATAGCCTAACAGTAACACCATCCTCAATTAGACAATCTCTAAGTGAAGTGTAGCTTTAATTTCATATTATATTATAAGATATGTTACATTTTTAAAAAGCGTTGTTTTTTAACAAAAATTATACTTTTGAAACTAATGTATCACTTTTATAAAGAGACCTAATTAAAAATGATCTTAGATTTTATGGAGAGTAGTTTTTGGTTAATAAAAATGTTATCTTTTATATCTATGAACACACTTTTTAAGTGTAATTTATAACTAAGTGTAATATTAAATCAAATTTCGGTTATAAAGTATAGTGTTATGTCAAATTTCTTGTATTGTGTTGTATATAGAGTGCCTCACTGGAACTCAAGCTAGTACTGTTGCGTTGGATTACAACTCGCCTAACTATATTAGAGACTAACTAACAATATTTACATCTGTGTAAAACTGATTTAACTAACTAACTAATTAACACCAACTATAGAATTATATACATTATACATTATATATGTATTAATTAGTGACAAAGCCAATTATTGCAGCTTTAAACAGAATTATTGGAATATGTAGATTGTAAGAAATTTGTGAAAAAAAAAGAACCAAGTGTCGTTACAATTTATTGTTAAAACATAGAGATAATGCGCATAGGGGTGGAGTGGATAAAATTAGGGGTGAACATGGGTCGTACCCAACCCGCCGACTCGCCAAATTCGACCAAATCCAACCCAGGCAGGTTGGTTTTGGCGGGTCGGCAGGTCAGACCCAACGAACCCGCCATGTTTTGTGGGTCGAGTCACGGGTCAGTGTTCCTAAATCTGACCCGACCCGACCCGCCTAAAGTAATTATATTAAAAATATAAACCAATAAGTTATAACCATTGCCTTCAGCCTTCAACCCTGGCCCTTCACTTCACTATTTCAAAATCAAAATTCAAAACAAAACCTAACCCTTCCCAGCCCCATCTCTTCTCTGCGTCGCTGCCTCTTCGTCTTCCTCCTGCCACCCCTCACAACCTCCCTTTCGCGTTGGTCTCTCGCCGCCACAGCCTCCCCTTCATGTTTCTGCGCCGCCTCCCCCTATGTAACATCCCGATTTTCTCTTAGAGGAATAATCGTGATTTATTAATTTTTCATAATGATTAGAGAATTGAGATGGGAAATTTTAGTTAAAATATCCCTCGGAATTTCGACGTGTGGCGGTAGAAAATTCGGCGCACAACCGAACCGCCATCGGTTGCCGATGAATTTTGGCACGTAAAACGATGTACGTGAAAATAATCTCCCAGAGGAAAATTTCACAAGCTCCTTTAATATTAATACCCTTAGGTAGGTGGAAAATAGAGGATCGCGACGGTACAAACGGAATATTTTTCGGACGACCGTGCGCGATGCACCGAGACTGCGAGCGATAAAACACGAGCGAACCGGGACTGGGAGAAATTAAAATCTTCTCAGCTGAAGGGAGAAGGGCTGCACGGTTATGTGAGGGA
>QANU01074788.1:449956-460150 GCA_003254905.1 Nissolia schottii | reverse complement strand
TTTTTTGTTAAGTATGATTTTTAACCATTAATTCTTTGTTGCTTATGTCATGTATGGAGCATACCTCATTAATTAATGGTGAGAGATCACATTTGACAATATATGACGAGAAATCTAATTGAGAGATTCTATTTCAAATTTTAGTGACATTAATTATGTTCCCAATTATGTATTATGTGTTGAGAATAATTCATGTTTACTTGGTATTTAGATATTATTGGTCTTGTATGCTTATCTTGTAAGGTATTTGGATATTATTGGTCCAGTATGTTTCGGGCTTAGATCCGAAAAGATGGTTGATTATTGTTGTTGAATGTAATTTTATTGAGTGTGTAAAGAACAGGTTGTTGTAACAGGCCAGACAATAGATTTTTTTAATAATAAAAAATATACATACGTAGGCCTATCAGGCTTCAGGTCAGGCAAGACCTCCCAAATAGGTCAGGGTAAAAAAATAACCTATGACAGTTAACAAGCCAAACCCAGGTCAAAAACTAACGAGACATGTCTGACATGTTAAGAGTCTGACCTGTTCCCATCCCTAGATACGGTATTTCATACAAAAGGAATACAATCAATAATTATAAAAAAAAATGCCAATCCAAACACACTATAGTTCCCACCTTGCTCAAGATTTAAATACACCCTTGTCAAGGCTCGCAACCCCAAACCAACACAGTTTATATCTTTTTGTGTTTTTTTATCAAAGGATTTTATAATTGGACCTAGACCCAAAAATTTGATTGGCTCTACAACTTGATACATATTTCCTTTCTAATAAACAGCCTTTGTCAAGGGTAAACGGGCTATTCTGAATATTTAAAACCGACAAAAACCATTACAAGTAAACAATTGGTGACGGCCCGACTATACCATATGCAAAAATTGTAATGTTTACCTAGGTTAGCCCAGTTCAAATAATTCTCTTTTAAGTTTGTCCAGCATTGACCAAAAGCAAAAAAAAAAAAAAAACAAAGTTTTGTATGGGCCGTGGTACATTTGCTTTACAAGTATCTGGGGTGGACTTGAATGACTAGAAGGCATCAACATGAATATGGAATTAAATAAAATTTCTTGAGAATATTATCAACAATTTGAGCGTATCACAAACTATTTTTTGGGAAATATGTTTTCACACACTTGTCTCATTCGTATTTTCACCTTTCTATTATATGTATGTGAACTATTAACTATTAATAAGAATTAATTTTGATTCATTCTAGTGTCAAATAATTTTAGAAAAATACTAGAACGTAAAATGTTTCACTTGAATTTATTTTTAAATATAATGTGACATGTATATTAACTCTTAAATAAATGTCTGATATTATTTATTTCATTATTTTCATACAATAAACCATTTTCCTTATGTTAGGGGTTAAAGTAATATGACACATTTATTTTATGTTGGAAATTTTGTGAAGACTAGCATAAGTTAATTAATAACATGAATTAATTAGATGTAAAATTAATTAGTATTATTTTATTTAAGTTCAATTATTTTATGATCACTATTGTTATTGAACTTATTGCTATTAAACACTGTTTATTAGTGAGTTTGACTATGAGTCATTGTGTTTGAATTTGTCACAATGAGAAGACTTGATCTATTAGATTATTTGACACAAGAGAGTGTAACAGACCTATGTTGATAAAGGCCCAAATAGAAATTGGTCCAATTAGTGGAGCCAATTTTATTATGAATAAGGGGGAAGAGGGGAATTAAGGGTATGGAAATTGTTATTGTTTGATCCTAACCTCTCTCTAGGATATTCCCCTTCTCTTTAGTTTATCTCCTTCCTTAGGAAGGAGCACTATCCATTTCCCTTTCAATTGTAATTCACATGCAAAAAATTATATGAAAACACCAAAAATATTCCATTACTCTCCATAATTCATCTATTACTATTTCACCTCATTACAAATGGTGCTTTCATTGACCACCATGCCTACCATCCATGGTGGCAAACACAACTCATCCTCAACACCAGAAAATTCAGAAAAAGCAGAAAAACCATAAAAGAAAATTACACTGTTCGACGGAGGAGATGCTTATTGGTGGATCCTTAGTGCATGGAAGCTTTGGAAGGCCAGCGGTGCATCGGAATTGCAGAGGTTGCTACAGGTTGAAGAAGGATTGTCTGGCCGCGATCTGACTTGGTTTCGGCTATGGCGTCGGCGAAATCCATCGGCAGATTGGCAGACCTTTGAGGTAATATTCCAGCACCGTTACCAACTAGATTTTAGATCAATTTTACCAAAAATTGCTCAAACTGAAGTCTCAGAGTGGGAAATTGAGTGGGAGGAAGTAATAGCAAAATTGAAATCAGAAGTGCAGAGCAAATCAGTGAAAGAGCTACCAGAATCAGAAGACAAGATTCCAAAAAATGCGAGACAAAAGTTCAAAGCAATCAGCAGGAAACAAACAATGCAACAACAGCTCAGAAATCCAAACATTCAGTTCCAGAATTAAAGCTATCAGATCCAATAATTCACGCAGAACCAGATGAAAATGCAGAGATTAAAGCATTCAGAGAGAAACCGTTACCGGAGCCACCAGATCTGAAGGCTGCGACGGTGATGGCGCCACAAGAAGAGCAACCAAATCAGGAACCTCAGGGAGCAGCGGTTGGCCAAAAGGCAGTGGTCCTTGCCGGAGACGAGGAGGCGGAGGCTGATGATGGCAGCGAGGAGCTCTTCGTGCAACTGCCCTCGGTTCGCTCTGCAAGTTTCCGGAGCCCCGCGGAGAGCGGAGGGGAGGAAAAATGATAGATTCCCCCCACCAGAGCCACCAGATTCGTACGGTGGAGACAACATCGTGGTGGCGCAAGCAACCGCATCAAGGGCGAAGGTGTTATTGCTTGCCGCAGGACAGAAGGATGGACGGTGGACGCCACCACCAAAACTGCCAGAGGTGAACATGAAGGAGACGAGGAGTGGGTGGACACTACGGGATGCAGATCGGGGCTCAACGCAGTGGGAGTGGGTGTGGTGGCTGGCGAGACGCACGGCGGCGAGCAAGGAGGCTAGACTCAGCAGGGTGGACCACACGGAGTCACGGGATCTTGCGGAGTGGACGACGACGGCGGCGACGTCGTTGGACGAGGTGCAGGAGCTAGCGGCCGACACGCACGGCGAGTCACCCACTGCCATCACCAGTGGCACTCGTGGGCACGATGGTGGGCGGCGCGAGTTGTAGGCGGCGAGGGCGCGGGGGCTCGCAAGGAAGCTAGCCACCGAGGTTCTTCTAGCGGCGGCGGTAAGCAATGACTGTGGGTGGGCGCACGGAGAGGGAAAGGGCATCTCGGGGGCAGTAACCGGCAAGGAAGCACGAGCGCGAGGGAGAGGGGCTATCGTCGCACTGCTGGTCTTGACGGGGCGAGAAGCCACGATGGCGTTTGTGGGTGGGAGCACGGTGGAGAGGGCGCACGTGATGGTGGCGGTCATCGCCACTTTAGTTGTGATGGGGAGGGGGCCATTGTGGCCATGAGGACATGGGAGTAGCAGCCACCAACACTGATTGGGGAGGCATGGGACATGAAGTGGGTTACTATCATCACAAATTTTTTTCCTAAATTTCTCAAAGTTGGCACAATTAATTGTAGAAAATTCCACATTATGCAATAGGATCCAGGAGGATATATTTTTTATTTTTTGGACCTTGAGGACAAGGTCCATTTTTAAAGAATGGGGTATTGTAACGAACCTATATTGATAAAGACCCAAATAGAAATTGATCCAATTAGTGGAGCCAATTTTATTATAAATAAGGGGGAAGAGGGGAATTAAGGGTATAGAAATTGTTATTGTTTGATCCTAACCTCTCTCTAGGATATTCACTTTCTCTCTAGTTCATCTCCTTCCTTAGGAATGAGCACTATCCATTTCCCTTTCAATTGTAATTCACATGCAAAAAATTATATGAAAACACCAAAAATATTCCATTATTGGATCTCCATAATTCATCTATTACTATTTCACCTCATTACAGAGAGTGCCTTGCTTCTAACTATATATAATTTGGTTGCTCCATTAATATTAACGCATATTGACCAAATATAGAATAAAAGTAAAATACTCTCCTCTAACCCTAATTTAGATTTCTCCTATGGATGCATTGTGGTTAATCTTTTTTAGGTATTTCTAATCCCAATTATTATTTTGATTATTAACTGTTGTTGCACATATCTTATAAGTAAAGTTAAATTGTTTATAAGAATTCTAGACCCCACTCTAAAATTTCTTCATTTTACTCATACATTTTTATTGAATAAATATGACACCCTCATTACACATAAATTTATTCATTAACAAACTTTTATCAAGATTTCTGCACAACATTAATTTTTCTTAAATACATAAAAATATTTTGGAAACCTAACTCATCTTCTTACTAATTTTATGAATAACACTTAACATTTCTTTTCTTATTTTGTTCCTAAAAACATTTTTTTTCCGTATTATGTTCCTAGAAATACCAAGTGTTATTTATAAAAGTTAGTAGGTTGATGATAAATTTTTTGGTAAGCACAAAACTAACATCTCATTCTTGAGCATACTCACATTAAAAGTGAATTTCACTTAGTGGTACCTAAAAATACTTAGTGGGGCACATAATAAGAGTGGTAAAAATCCACTTTATTGTGAATATGCTCACGAATGAGGTGTTAGTCTTGTGCTCGCCTAAGAATTTCTTGTAAGTTGATGAGTTAGGACTCCAAAACATTTTTCTTATATAAAGTAAGAAAAAAAGAGTAAACCATCAAAATTGTCCCCAATGTTAACATCATCCATCAAGTTCATATCTAAAATATGAAAATCATCAAATTTGTCGTTTAAGTTATCAATAGTAATCAAATTAGGCAATTTTAGGAACTTATTTGATCTACTTTTGACAATTTTAAAAATGCATTTGAGTAAACTTTTAATTTTTCATAGGAGTTGTCACTATCAGTCAAGTTCGTCCCATGTTATAAGAATTGTCATGTTAGCCCCTACAATTGACAAAAGCCGAATAAGTTAGTCCTCCGACATCAGTTAAATTTGTATTTCCCAAATATTAACTTGACCGACTTTTTGTAACCTCATGGAATAATTTGACCATTTTTATAACCGGGGACGAATTTAACTGATGTTAATAATCCTAAGGACAAATTTAAATGTTTACTCGTATTGTCCACTTTTTGTTGTCATTTTAGACAAAAACACACAATTTAAGAAATCATTTAACTGACACTAAGATAAAAAAATATATAAAGTGTATAGAAAAAATTAATCTTGAGTAATAAGTGTTATAATTATTAAATGTTACGAGAAGTATTAGAGATAAAAATATATAAATATAAAAAATTCATTTAATATTTTATTAAGCTGAGGAAATAATAATTAATTTTAGATAAAGTTTTGTTTGAGAAACCACTAGAGAGTACTCAATAAAAATGTATCTTGTAGCAAGGTAAGCATGAGACATAATGAAATTGACCACATCAATGTTCATCGGTTACGGATTTTTTTGTCAAAAGTTGTGTGATCACACAACAGGACAAACACTATGATCAGTATTGGTAAGGCTAAAATTATCTTTACTTGTGCGCTTGGGGTAGATATTATCAATCCATCACAATATATTTTGGCTTTGTTATTTTTATTTAAGTTAATATATATTTTGACCTTAGTACGTATTATAATTTGACAAACTAATCTTTCAAAAGAAATTGTAATGGTTTCTAAAGTTAAATTTCAATTCTTAACGAACATAATAACATGGTTTGTTAAATATTGTGTCATGTTGTTGCTGACGTAGAACTAATTGAAACATTATATTATGAGCAATTTTGTTGATCATGGACCACTACTGTCTGATAATTGCTAGCTTAGCAAATGTCAAACTTTCAAGGCTACGAAATTTTTATAAATAGGAGCGTGGGAAAAAGAATTAGGACGAAATAAAGCTTGTAAATAGGGGTGGGAACAGGTCAGGCGGCTTGTCAGGGTTTGTGGCCTGATCTACTATTACGAATGTCTGTTAGACTTGTTCATATGAGTTTTATTAAAAAAATAAACTTATATTACCTTCATTTGGACTTGAACTAAAGACAATCATCATATCAAGGCTATGCCTTAACCACTAAACTAATATCATGTTTTGTAATATTTTATGCAATCATATTTATTAATATAATTTAAGTAATGTTTCAAACTTAGATCCAGGAAGGTATTTGGATCATTGTACTAGTGTACTTCAATGTTATGGTTCGTTATCAAGAATCAAGCTTGTTTGTTTCCTCATCGTCGAGTCAAGTGTTACAATTGACAACGTTGATTATGGTGCGTGCAAGTTAATTAACATTGATTGTCAGTGTTAAGAATAATATTATATCTAGAATATATTAGATTAATTTAATTCTGATTTAGTTTGATATTATATGATTTTGACATTATTCTGTCATTAAGCTATGATTATCTTTTTAACCTTTAAATAGAGGCTCCTCTTGTACTCAAATGACACAACTCTGATAATATAATATTTCTCTATTCTCTGTAACCTCTCTCTAGTCTTTGTCATATTCCCCTTTAGTCGTTTATTCAAAATGTTTAACGTGGTATCATAACCATGGTTTCCTCCTTGAACTCTTAACCTAATTTTGTTGCCTTAGAGCCTCTTTGTCAGGCTCTCTATAAAAAAAAATTGCATTGTCATCTCTATTTATTTCATCACATTCCGTTTTCCACAAAGACTAGCCCTATTGCCTCAGCATCACCATGCCTCGACGAAATCCCCTACGCATTTCCATGTGTCTCCTATTTATGTTGGCTCCAGTTTTCCACCCTCCTTTGCCGCCTCCACGTAGACGTAGCCACAATGTTGCCTTTGTTGCTTCCGGGCAGCTTCGTGCATTTGCTGCTTCTGGGCAGCCACGATGTTGTCTTTGCTGCCTTTGCGCAACTCGATGTTGCCTATTGCTGCCTCTCCGCAACCCCTGATGTCGCCTCTCGATGTTGCCTTTTGCTGGTTACGCTTAGCCTGTTGGTTCCATCCAGCCCTTTTGTTTCCGTACAAGCCCTTGTTTCCATACAAGACTCTTTGTTGCCGCTTGTGCTTCTTCGACAATCTCTACTAATCTGTAACAAGCTTAAAGATCAATGAGTTTTAACTTGAGGGAGGGTGTTAAGAATAATATTATATCTAGAATATATTAGATTGATTTAATTCCGATTTAGTTTGATATTACATGATTTTGACATTATTTTGTCATTAAGTTATGATTCTCTTTCTAGCCTTTAAATAGAGGCTCCTCTTGTAAACAAATGACACAACTCTGATAGTACAATATTTCTCTATTCTCTGTAACCTCTCTCTAGTCTTTGTAGTGTTCTCCTTTAACCGTTTATTCAAAATGTTTAACAGTCAGTATAAACAATTGTTGATGGCCAAAGCTTTGGTGAAAGGTTCTTAACTTGAGAATTCAGTAGAGAAATGCTTCAATTTCTCTAAAAGATATTGAAAATTGAACTTTTGTCATCGCATATTTGTTATGAACAATAACAACTCAGTCTTTTCTTATTATGTGAAGTCAACTATATGGATTAAACGACGTCGTAGTGTCATGTCAAAAATTTTGTCAAGAATCATGTTTTCATGCAGACCAACAATCTTTATTTATTTTCTAATTATTTTTTCAATGGTTTTTCTAAGTCTCCCTCTACCTCTAACTAATATAATACTTATCATTTGATCTACTATCCTTATTACGGCTTCTACATGTCTTCTCATCAAATGTCCAAATCACTTTAGACGAGATTCTACCATCTTTTCTATGATAGGTGCTATTCTAACTTTCTCCTTAATGCATTTGTTTCTAATTCTATCTTGTTTAATGTGTTTACTCATCCAACACAATATTTTTATTTTTGCAACATTGATTTTATTTTTCTATTGCTTATAGTACTCAATCCTATACAACATTGTACATCTTACATATGTAAGGTAAAAATTTTCTTTAAACTTGAGTGACATTTTTTTAATTCCACGTAACCTCAAAAAACTCTTCCATTTCATCCTATGTGTATAGACATTTCAACTCAATTATATATATATATATATATATATATATATATATGTTATAACTTATCCTAAAGCAGAAATGCGAACAAGAGTACACAAAAAGAAAATGTCTTTGTAATAAAATCTGTAATAAAAAAGGTACACATTCATATATGATGTAACTTATTTGTCTCTTCGAACTTGATTAAGTTAAAGAGCTTAGTAAAACTTCAAGTTTGGAAACTAATTTGTTGAAGTGTTGTGATTCTGCTTGTATAGAGATTCTTTCATTTTTAAAATGAAAAAGAAAAAGGTTATATTTATCATCTTGTCATTTATTTACATGATTATTTTATATGAATATGACTATTAATCTTTTAATAAAAAGTGAGGTGATGAGCAAAACACTCACATTTTCATTTTAAAATAAAAAGGAAAGAATTTTGATCCAATTAATTTTTTTTTGGGATAAATCTTGATCCAATTATGCTTAAGCATTTGCTAGAGTTTGGATACTTTATTGTAATTAAGTTGTTTTTAACTTTAGCCAAACTCACTCAAACACACTCCCTTTCAATTTTTTTTGCCATGTTAATTTAAAAAAAAATAATAAGATAACAATAATTTAAAACAAAAACATTCACAAATGAGTCTACTATAAATATCACCTACATGCAGAACATTATTGTTAATGTTGGTCAATAATGATTGGAGGGATGATTTCAAATAATTGTCATGGTAACTTTTTTTTAATTCTAGCTCTACCACTTGCGCGCTAACCATAATCGTCATCTACAAGTATCCGTACAATCTAGATGGCGGTTAAAGTGTACTTGAAAGGTAGTAAGTGGGACGTGTTTACAACCTGCTAGCTAGCTAGTAACAAGATCTATTAAAGCAAAGCCAATTTAATGCATTAAACCGAGTTTTTTTTTCTCTTTTGACACAACTGTTCAAAGAAATTACCAAAATACTCTCGTTTTCAAACTATTTACCATAGTACCACGGTTTACGCTGATGTGGACTCGGTGCCACGCGTGGCATGCCACACAAGATTCGCCAAATCGGGAGGCGAATTCGACATGGATTCGCCAACACGTCAGGCGAATCCTTTGCAAGAAAAAAACGTTAAATGTGCTAAATACGCCAATGCGGTTGGTGAATCCTACATGGATTCGCCTAGCGTGTTGGCGAATCCTGTACACCGTGGCCTATTTATTAACCCTTCCTCCCCCCTTTCCTTCCACTCTCCCCATTTTCTCAGCATTCACTTATCTCTCTAGAATTTTATCTCTCTAAAAATCCAGAGCTCCTGATCCGTTGCTGTTGCGGCACTCTTGCGTCTTTGCTGTTGCGTCAGTGACATAAGTTTTAAAACCCCTCAACCTTATTAGTTGTTGTTGTTAGTTATATTAATTATTTGAAATTGAGTTTGCTGAAAATTGTTAGTTAGTTAATTATTGCATAGAGCTATTTGTGAATTGTATGTTTTAGGGCTTAGGGTATAATTTATGATACATCGAAGCATTGTGCAGTAGAACTTGTAAGTAATTGATGATATATAGATTATTGTTGTTGCGTGCAAATGTTGTTGTTGTTGTTTTACGATGTATGAATTTATTTGAAATTGCAAAAAAAATTTGTGGACGTGTGCCCTATATGTTGTAATCCCTAAAGTAAACCCTAACCCTAGGCCTGAACTAAACCCTAAACTCTAATGTAAACCCTAAACCATAAAGTAAATTGTAGCTCTAGCCATAGTCTGAAACCTTAAAGCTTAACCATATCCCTACCCTACCCTACATTAACCCCTAAACCTAACTCAAAACTAAACCCTAACACAGCAACCAAACCCTAAATATCCCTAACCAACATCATATCCCTAGCCGTACCCCTAAACTAAACCCTAAATCATAACCTAATTATCATGTGGATTGTGTTTTAAATAGAATTAGAAATGGGAAAACCCCTTATTGTACTCGTTCATGATAATGGGAGAATGTATGAAGGTGAACGTGGGTTAATGTTTGATGGGCCAATGCCGAGGCCTATGACGATTAAGAGGGGCATGCATATGGATGACTTGAAACGGAAAATTTGTTTGAAATTAAGGCTGCAGCAGAATCAGTTTGTATCAAAGATGGTTTTCC